>CANTUR010002081.1:0-92144 GCA_947683625.1 Mallotus nudiflorus | reverse complement strand
GGGCAGACAGGACATTTTGCCAGATCGTTGTCCTTACCCCGGATATCAGCAACAGCAGATTCCGCGATTCCCACAGCAGTCGATTGCTAGTGCAGCACCCGTGCCATTTCAGTTACCACCAGCCCAGCATCAGAGTTCTACTCAGTTTGTTCCACAGCAGAGTCGTGGTAGAGGTACTAGAGGAGGTACCCGAGGCGTTGGCCAGGCTTCTACCAGTCAGCAGGGAGGTCGAGGCCAGGCCAGAGTCTTCCATCTGACTCAGCAGGATGCTCAGGGCATCTAATGCAGTCGTGGCAGGTATTCTTTCTGTTTGTTACCTGGATGCTTTGGTTTTGTTTGATCCGGGGGTGCCACGCATTCGTTTGTTTCTCCTATTTTTGCTTCTAAATCTTGTTGGCAAGCTTCGAGGATGGCTTTTCCTTTGTCTGTTGCCACTCCTCTGAGTGATTCTTTGGACGCCGATATTGTTCTTTCTGGTTGTTCAGTTCTCGTGGGAGATAGAGAATTACCCACCGATTTGATTTTATTGGATGTGATGGAGTTCGATGTTATTTTAGGAATGGATTGGTTGTCTCAGTACTATGCCGTGGTTGATTGCAGGAATAAGGAGGTGATTTTAGAATTCCTGGTGAAGAAGATTTTAAGTTTGTTGGTGATAGGAGTTCAGCACCTCAGAATCTTATTTCTGTTATTACGGCTAGGAAGTTGTTGAAGAAAGGTTGTCAGGGGTTTTTGGCATTGGTTAGGGATACGTCAGTGGAGAAGTTGTCACTCACAGATATTCCTGTTGCTTGTGAGTTTCCTGATGTTTTTCCCGAGGAGTTGCCAGGTTTACCACCTCATAGAGAGATTGAGTTCTGTATTGATGTGGTTCCAGGTATTACTCCTATATCTATGACACCCTATCGTATGGCTCCTGCAGAGTTGAGAGAATTGAAGGAGCAGTTGCAAGAGTTGTTGGATAAAGGTTTCATTAGACCCCAGTGTTTCTCCTTGGGGGTGCACCAGTCCTGTTTGTGAAGAAGAAGGATGGTACCCTGAGACTGTGCATTGACTATAGAGAGTTGAATAAGGTGACAGTGAAGAACAAGTATCCTCTCCCGAGGATAGATGATTTGTTTGATCAGCTACAAGGTGCACAATTCTTTTCTAAGGTTGACTTGAGGTCGGGTTATCATCAGCTGCGGATTAGTGAAGCTGATATTCCTAAGATAGCGTTCCGCACTAGATATGGTCATTATGAGTTTCTGGTGATGTCTTTTGGTTTGACTAATGCACCAGCAGCTTTTATGGACCTAATGAACAGAGTATTCCGACCGTATGTGGATCAGTTTGTAGTAGTCTTCATTGATGATATACTGGTATATTCGAGGAGTATGGAAGAGCATGTATATCACTTGAGGATTGTACTACAGACACTGAGAGATCATCAGCTTTATGCTAAATTCTCGAATTGTGATTTCTGGATGGAGAGTGTTTCTTTTCTTGGACACGTAGTGTCTAAAGAAGGTATTCGGGTTGATCCACAGAAGGTTGAGGCAGTATCTGAGTGGCCTAGACCTACTTCAGTTACTGAGATTCGGAGTTTTCTGGGTTTAGCCGGGTATTATAGGCGGTTTGTGCAGGATTTTTCCAGGATTGCAGCCCCTATGACTCGCTTGACTCAGAAGAATGTTAGATTCGAGTGGTCAGAAGCTTGTGAGAATAGTTTTCAGTTGTTGAAGGAGAAGTTGACCACAGCGCCAGTATTAGCTTTGCCTAATAGTGTGGATAAGTTCACAGTTTACTGTGATGCCTCTAGAATTGGTCTTGGTTGTGTGATGATGCAGAATGGAAGGGTGATAGCCTATGCTTCGAGGCAGTTGAAGAAGCATGAGCAGAACTATCCCACACATGATCTTGAGATGGCTGCAGTGATCTTTGCTTTGAAGATTTGGAGACATTATTTGTACGGGGTGACTTGTGAGATATTTACTGATCACAAGAGCCTTAAGTACATTTTTTCAGCAGCGAGATTTGAATTTGAGGCAGAGAAGATGGTTGGAACTGTTGAAGGATTATGATTGCGAGATTCTTTACCATCCGGGTAAAGCTAATGTGGTAGCAGATGCCTTGAGTAGGAAGTCCTCAGGTAGTCTTGCTCACATTGGTGTGGAGAGGAGACCATTGATCCAGGAATTGCATCTGATGGGGTGGTAATCAAGGTCTGATGATGAAGATCAGTAGATCAGGTGGACTGTTAGCTCAGTTTAAAGTACGATCTGTACTAAGGGATAGGATTAAAGCAGCTCAGAGCCGAGATCCTATTCTGGAAGAGCTTGCAGAGAATGTCAGAGCAGGGAAGTTCACTGATTTCACACTCGATGATGATGGTGTGTTGTGGATCAATGGTAGATTGTGTGTTCCTGATGTGGATGATTTGAGAGAAGAGATTTTAGAGGAAGCACATTCTACAGCTTACAGTGTTCATCCGGGTGTTACCAAGATGTACCACAGTATTAGAGATTTATACTGGTGGGGATGGATTGAAGAAGGATGTTGCTGATTATGTTGCTAAGTGCTTGACGTGTCAGCAAGTGAAAGCCGAACATCAGAAGCCTTCTGGGAAGCTTCAGCCTCTTCCTATTCCCGAGTAGAAGTGGGAAAGGATAGCTATGGATTTTGTAGTCGGTTTACCCTCGTTCGAAGGATGGATACGATTCCATTTGGGTGATTGTAGACAGATTGACGAAGTCTGCACATTTCTTGCCTGTGAAAGCCACATATTCAGTTGCTAGATTGGCGAAGTTGTACGTGAAGCATATTGTGTGCCTTCATGGAGTACCTGTGTCCATTGTGTCAGACAGAGGTTCGGTGTTTACTTCTCGTTTCTGGCAGAAGTTGCAGGAAGCGATGGGCACTAGGTTGGATTTCAGTACTGCTTTTCATCCTCAGACAGATGGTCAGTCTGAGAGGACGATCCAGACACTGGAAGATATGTTGAGGATGTGTGTCTTGGATTTGGGAGGTAGCTGGGATGATCATTTGTCGCTTGTTGAGTTTGCATATAATAACAGCTACCATAGCAGTATTGGCATGGCACCATATGAGGCGTTGTATGGAAGGAAGTGTAGATCCCCGTTGAGTTGGGATGAGATTGGTGAGAGAGCTTTGACTGGACCAGAGATGGTTCAAGATGCTGCAGAGAAAGTCACCGTGATCAAGCGCAGATTAGAGACCGCAGTTAGCAGACAGAAGAGTTATGCGGATCCTAGGCGCAGAGATGTGGAGTTTCAGGTTGGAGATTTCGTTTTTCTGAAAGTATCTCCGATGAAGGGTGTGATGAGATTTGGCAGGAAGGGTAAGTTAGCACCGAGATATATTGGACCGTTTGAGATTCTGGAGAGAATTGGCACTGTTGCATATCGGTTGGATTTGCCTCCGAGTATGTCACAGGTGCATCCAGTATTTCATATCTCGATGTTGAGGAAGTATATCTCAGATCCTTCACACGTGTTGCAACCTGACAGTGTGGAAGTGAATGAAGATTTGACGTTTGTGGAAGAACCTGTGGCGATCGTTGATTTTCAAGTTCGACAGTTGCGATTGAAGCAGATTCCGATGGTCAAGGTTTTGTGGCGTAGCGACAGAGTTGAAGAGCATACGTGGGAGACTGAAGCTGAGATGCGAGCTTCTTACCCGTATCTTTTTCCTTCCTGATTCTGTAATCTTGTTTTTAGAATTCGGGGACGAATTCCTGTAAGGGGGGAAGACTGTAATATCCCGTGTTTTTTAAAAATAATTTTTACACTGTACCGGGATATGCAGGTGTCAGTGATTTCTGTACTTTATATGATATTTTTATGAGTTAATATGTATTTTAAACCTATTTTAATTACTGTCTATTATTTTCAGTATTTTACGTAAAATTTTCCCGGGGACTTTCATTTTCGGGGAAATTTTCACGTAAACAATGTATTATTAATTATTCTAAATGTATTTACGGGTTTGCATGAACTCATACATATTTTTAAATTATTAAATAAAGCCTGTGTGTATATTTATTTAATTAGGGTTTCTTATTACCCTAATATTTTATTATTTATTTATTATTATTTGATTATTTTATTTATTATTTAATTATTAAAATTTATTATTTATTATTATTTAATTATTTTAATTTATTTTATTTTTTTTCTTTTTCTTTTTTTTTTCTTTTTCTTTTCTTTTCTCTTTCCTTTTCTTTCTTTTTCTTTTTCTTCTTCTTCTTCTTCTTTCTTCCCGTGCGTGACCGCCGGACACCCATCTTCCCCACCGTCGTTTCTCCCTCATCCGGCCACCGTTTTCGACACCGCCGGTCTCTATCTTCTCCTTGAGCTCCGGTGAGTGTTATTCTAGCTTTTGTTTGAGCTAAAACGGTCTAGAATTGCTTAGGTTTTGAGTTGAATATTTCGGCCACTTTTGGTTTTTGATTTTTTTTGAGCTTCAATTTGGATGATTCATGGAAACTTCCTTCACAAATGTTGTTCCTGGTAGTTTTAATCTTCATGTATGAATTTTTACAGAATTTTTGGAGATTGTTTGGATTTTGGGTATTTTTGAATATTTTAATATTATTTTCGAATTTTCGGAAATTAATTATTTAAATTATGAAATTGGAGTTTATGGTTGAATTAGGTGTTGAAATGAATTATAGGAATTTATTTGGAATTTTTATGAATTTCTAAGTATTTATTGTTAATTATTGAAGTTTATGTGATTTTGGAAATTAAGTTAATTGTGTTTGAATTGAATTTAATTGGTTAATTGAGTTTAATTATTGATATTATTGATATATATGTTGAGAAAATTAATTTTGGATAATTGTATGATTTTTGGTGAATTTTTGAAGTAATTTAGGTATATATATATATATAGGGGGTATTTTGGTAATTTTACCCTAAATTGTCCTAAAAATGTAATTTAATTGGTTTTAATATTTATTTAAGGTATAAAAATGATTTCTACAAAATATTTAGTATTTTTAACTAATTAAAACTATTTTCGGGAATTATTTTCAATTATATATTTAATATACGGTTTTTCAAATAAAATGAGTTTTAATCGATTTTTATAGTGTTTCAAGGTCAATTATGTAATTTTTATTTATAAAATGTATTTTTATAATTTAAGGATATTTTTGGTATATTTGAATATATTTTCTGTGTTTGTGGACCCCGGTCGACAGATTGTAGTCTGGAGTCCGACCGAGGGGTTGTGATTGATTGTGGTGTTTATTTTTGAAGTGTATTTTTCTTTGCAGGGTCGGCTCTACTCTTTTGAGTAGAGAGATGTCCGTTTTACAGGGGAGGTTCTACCGGATTTCCGGTAGAATTCTCGTAAAACGTGATATCCAGTCGAACCCTAATTTCGATTCTGTATTTAATACTCTAGATTGAATTCTAGGATTTCTGTTAGGGTTATTCTGATGTCGAGTAATTATTTCTTGTTTAGTTGCGCCGAGACCGAGGGTTAGTGGACCAGGCCCATCGGACCTGTCTCGTGGAGCGCATTAGGTGAGTTACTATATTATATATATATGCTTAGGATGCATGATTTAGAAAATGCATGTTTTATTTTGACTAAATATGCATAAATAACATGATTTATATTCAAGTATATTTTTGGTATATAATAAATTATATACATGTTTTATTAATAAAATATATTTAAAATGTTTTTAAATATATTTTTAGTTTAATTCATGATTTGATTGGATTTATTTGGCATATATATACTCAAAATATACCTGGTTTATGTTTGGTATATTTTCGGTATATATATGGTTTATATTGCTATTTCATTTATATCCATGCATCATTTATTTTTGTGAATGAATGTTTTATATTTAAGAATGAAGGATATCTATAGAACGTGCTACCTAGTGGGCAGCACTAGGGACCGAGTACGTACCGGTACGCCTATAGTATTTAGGCTTTATTACTGATTATTTGTGGATATCGATTTGATTATGATTATTGATATATGTGAGATGTGGTTTGGGTGTGATTGCTGGAGCTCGGTTGACCAAGTGTCCTCGGGGCCAATCACACTGGCAGTCAGACTGCTGGAGCTCGGTTGACTTAGTGTCTCGGGGGCCAGTCTACTGTCCATATGGATTAAGTGGATATATTTGGAATCAGTGAGCCTGTATGGCTAGAGTGTTGTCTAACACTATTATTCTGAGGTTTGCGATATTCTAGGGTTCTATATAATCCTTCATAAAAGTTGATTTTCAGACAAAATATATAAAATGATTTTTCTGCATCTGTATGAACTTGCCTGTATATATACATATTACTCATATACTGTTGACTGTATGCATTATCACTTAGAGTGTATGTATATATACTATAGTAATTCACTCAGTGAGGTCTGACTCCCCTCCGTTGACTATTTTTCAGGAGAGTCAACTTCCTCAGACCTCAGTAGCAGGTCGATACGCCGGATTTCTTCCGCCCCGGCTTCTTTATGTAAATTGTCTACTTGAGTCTTATTTATTTACTCTAGATACTGCAGTAGTTGTGAATTAAAGTATGGGATTTTATGTACTTTGTTTTAAAGAGATGTATTATAGTAAAACTGGATTTGTATAAAGATTATACATTTATGAGATTATATATGCGATGTGATGAGTTTTGAATTATATCCAGTTGAGATGGATGATATTGTAATATTTATGATTTTATTTTCCGCTGCATATTATATTTTTATGGTTATTATTGCATTTTTATTTATTTTTAGGCTTGCTACGGGTTCCGGATTCGAAAGAATTCTCGTTTCCCTAGCGCCGGTCATGGCCCCTGTTTTGGGGTCGTGACATTTAATTAGTTAAAAATACCAAATATTTTGTAGAAATCATTTATACCTTAAATAACTATTAAAACCAATTAAATTACATTTTTAGACAATTTAGGGTAAAATTACCAAAATACCCCTATATATATATATATACCTAAATTACTTCAAAAATTCACCAAAAATTATACAATTATCCAAAATTAATTTTCTCAACATATTTATCAATAACATCAATAATTAAACTCAATTAACCAATTAAATTCAAATAAAAACACAATTAACTTAATTTTACAAAATCACATAAACTTCAATAATTAACAATAAATACTTAGAAATTCATAAAAATTCCAAATAAATTCCTATAATTCATTTCAACACCTAATTCAACCATAAACTCCAATTTCATAATTTAAATAATTAATTTCCGAAAATTCGAAAATAATATTAAAATATTCAAAAATACCCAAAAATCCAAACAACCTCCAAAAATTCTACAAAAATTCATACATGAAGATTAAGCTACCAGGAACAACATTTGTGAAGGAAGTTTCCATGAATCATCCAAATTGAAGCTCAAAAAAATCGAAAACCAAAAGTGGCCGAAATATTCAACTCAAAACCTAAGCAATTCTAGACCGTTTTAGCTCAAACAAAAGCTAGAATAACACTCACCGGAGCTCAAGGAGAAGATAGAGACCGGCGGTGTCGAAAACGGTGGCCGGAGGAGGGAGAAACGACGGTGGCAAAAATGGTGGTCCGGCGGTCACGCACGGGAAGAAAGAAGAAGAAGAAGAAGAAAAAGAAAAAGAAAGAAAAGGAAAGAGAAAAGAAAAGAAAAAGAAAGAAAAAAGAAAAAGAAAAAAAAAAAGAAAAAGAAAAAAAATAAAATAAATTAAAATAATTAAATAATAATAAATAATAAATTTTAATAATTAAATAATAAATAAAATAATCAAATAATAATAAATAAATAATAAAATATTAGGGTAATAATAAACCCTAATTAAATAAATATACACACAGGCTTTATTTAATAATTTAAAAATATGTATGAGTTCATGCAAACCCGTAAATACATTTAGAATAATTAATAATACATTGTTTACGTGAAAATTTCCCCGAAAATGAAAGTCCCGGGAAAATTTTTACGTAAAATACTGAAAATAATAGACAGTAATTAAAATAGGTTTAAAATACATATTAACTCATAAAAACATCGTATAATGCATAAAAATTATTGACACTGTATATCCCGGTACAGTGTAAAAATATTTTTAAAAACACGGGATATTACAGTCTTCCCCCCCTTACAGGAATTCGTCCCCGAATTCTAAAAACAAGATTACAGAATCAGGAAGGAAAGAGATACGGGTAAGAAGCTCGCATCTCAGCTTCAGTCTCCCACGTATGCTCTTCAACTCTGTCGCTACGCCACAAAACCTTGACCATCGGAATCTGCTTCGATCGCAACTGTCGAACTTGAAAATCTACGATCGCCACAGGTTCTTCCACAAACGTCAAATCTTCACTCATTTCCACATTGTCGGGTTGCAACACGTGTGAAGGATCTGAGATATACTTCCTCAACATCGAGATATGAAATACTGGATGCACTTGTGACATACTCGGAGGCAAATCCAACCGATATGCAACAGTGCCAATTCTCTCCAGAATCTCAAACGGTCCAATATATCTCGGTGCTAACTTACCCTTCCTGCCAAATCTCATCACACCCCTTCATCGGAGATACTTTCAGAAAAACGAAATCTCCAACCTGAAACTCCACATCTCTGCGCCTAGGATCCGCATAACTCTTCTGCCGGCTAACTGCGGTCTCTAACCTACGCTTGATCACGGCGACTTTCTCTGCAGCATCCTGAACCATCTCTGGTCCAGTCAAAGCTCTCTCACCAATCTCATCCCAACTCAACGGGGATCTACACTTCCTTCCATACAACGCCTCATACGGTGCCATGCCAATACTGCTATGGTAGCTGTTATTATATGCAAACTCAACGAGTGGCAAATGATCATCCCAGCTACCTCCCAAATCCAAGACACACATCCTCAACATATCTTCCAGTGTCTGGATCGTCCTCTCAGACTGACCATCTGTCTGAGGATGAAAAGCAGTACTGAAATCCAACCTAGTGCCCATCGCTTCCTGCAACTTCTGCCAAAAACGAGAAGTAAACACCGAACCTCTATCTGACACAATGGACACAGGTACTCCATGAAGGCATACAATATGCTTCACGTACAACTTCGCCAATCTAGCAACTGAATATGTGGCTTTCACAGGCAAGAAATGTGCAGACTTCGTCAATCTGTCTACAATCACCCAGATGGAATCGTATCCATCCTTCGAACGAGGTAAACCGACCACAAAATCCATAGCTATCCTTTCCCACTTCCACTCGGGAATAGGAAGAGGCTGAAGCTTCCCAGAAGGCTTCTGATGTTCGGCTTTCACTTGCTGACACGTCAAGCACTTAGCAACATAATCAGCAACATCCTTCTTCAATCCATCCCACCAGTATAAATCTCTGATACTGTGGTACATCTTAGTAACACCAGGATGAACGCTGTAAGCTGTAGAATGTGCTTCCTCTAAGATCTCTTCTCTCAAATCATTCACATCAGGAACACACAATCTACCACTGATCCACAACACACCATCATCATCGAGGTGTGAAATCAGTGAACTTCCCTGCTCTGACATTCTCTGCAAGCTCTTCCAGAATAGGATCTCGGCTCTGAGCTGCTTTAATCCTATCCCTCAGTACAGATCGTACTTTAAACTGAGCTAGCAGTCCACCTGATCTACTGATCTTCATCATCAAACCTTGATCCACCATCAGATGCAATTCCTGGATCAATGGTCTCCTCTCAACACCAATGTGAGCAAGACTACCTGAAGACTTCCTACTCAAGGCATCTGCTACCACATTAGCTTTACCCGGATGGTAAAGAATCTCGCAATCATAATCCTTCAACAGTTCCAACCATCTTCTCTGCCTCAAATTCAAATCTCGCTGCTGGAAAATGTACTTAAGGCTCTTGTGATCAGTAAAATATCTCACAAGTCACCCCGTACAAATAATGTCTCCAAATCTTCAAAGCAAAGATCACTGCAGCCATCTCAAGATCATGTGTAGGATAATTCTGCTCATGCTTCTTCAACTGCCTCGAAGCATAGGCTATCACCCTTCCATTCTGCATCAACACACAACCAAGACCAATTCTAGAGGCATCACAGTAAACTGTGAACTTATCCACACTATTAGGCAAAGCTAATACTGGCGCTGTGGTCAACTTCTCCTTCAACAACTGAAAACTATTCTCACAAGCTTCTGACCACTCGAATCTAACATTCTTCTGAGTCAAGCGAGTCATAGGGGCTGCAATCCTGGAAAAATCCTGCACAAACCGCCTATAATACCCGGCTAAACCCAGAAAACTCCGAATCTCAGTAACTGAAGTAGGTCTAGGCCACTCAGATACTGCTTCAATCTTCTGTGGATCAACCCGAATACCTTCTTTAGACACTACGTGTCCAAGAAAAGAAACACTCTCCATCCAGAAATCACACTTCGAGAATTTAGCATAAAGCTGATGATCTCTCAGTGTCTGTAGTACAATCCTCAAGTGATATACATGCTCTTCCATACTCCTTGAATATACCAGTATATCATCAATGAAGACTACCACAAACTGATCCACATACGGTCGGAATACTCTGTTCATCAGGTCCATAAAAGCTGCTGGTGCATTAGTCAAACCAAAAGACATCACCAGAAACTCATAATGGCCATATCTAGTGCGGAACGCTGTGCTTAGGAATATCAGCTTCACTAATCCGCAACTGATGATAACCCGACCTCAAGTCAACCTTAGAAAAGAATTGTGCACCCTGGAGCTGATCAAACAAATCATCTATCCTCGGGAGAGGATACTTGTTCTTCACTGTCACCTTATTCAACTCTCTGTAGTCAATGCACAGTCTCAGGGTACCATCCTTCTTCTTCACAAATAGAACTGGTGCACCCCAAGGAGAAACACTAGGTCTAATAAAACCTTTATCCAACAACTCTTGCAACTGCTCCTTCAACTCTCTCAACTCTGCAGGAGCCATACGATAAGGTGGCATAGATATAGGAGTAATACCTGGAACCACATCTATACAGAACTCAATCTCTCTATGAGGTGGTAAACCTGGCAACTCCTCGGGAAAAACATCAGGAAACTCACAAGCAACAGGAACATCTGTGAGTGACAACTTCTCCACTGACGTATCCCTGACCCAATGCCAAATATCCCTGACAACCTTTCCTCAATAGCTTCCTAGCCGAAATAACAGAAATAAGATTCTGAGGTGTTGAACTCCTATCACCAACAAACTTAAAATCTCCTTCACCAGGAATTCTAAAAATCACCTCCTTATTCCTACAATCTACCACGGCATAGTACTGAGACAACCAATCCATTCCCAAAATAACATCAAACTCCATCACGTCCAACAAAATCAAATCAACGGGTAATTCTCTATCTCCCACGAGAACTGGACAACCAGAAAGAACAATATCGGCGTCCAAAGAATCGCTCAGAGGAGTGGCAACAGACAAAGGAAAAGCCATCCTCGAAGCTTGCCAACAAGATTTAGAAGCAAAAACAGGAGAAACAAACGAATGCGTGGCACCCGGATCAAACAAAACCAAAGCATCCAGGTAACAAACAGAAAGAATACCTGCCACGACTGCATTAGATGCCTGAGCATCCTGCTGAGTCAGATGAAAGACTCTGGCCTGGCCTCGACCTCCCTGCTGACTGGTAGAAGTCTGGCCAACACCTCGGGTACCTCCTCTCGTACCTCTACCACGACTCTGCTGTGGAACAAACTGAGTAGAACTCTGATGCTGAGCTGGGGTGGCAACTGAAATGGCATAGGTGCAGCACTAGCAATCGACTGTTGTGGGAATCGCGGAATCTGCTGCTGCTGATATCCGGGATAAGGACACGATCTGGCAAAATGTCCTGTCTGCCCGCATCTGAAACATGTCAACAGTGTCAGATAACACGGTCCCTGATGGACTCTACCACAAGTCTGACAAACACTGGCCGCTGATCCAGAACTACGACCACTGCTGCTGCTCGAAGCACCTGATCCAAATCTGAACGATCTACGCTGACCTCCACGGCCATGTCTACTGCTTCGATGCACTCGCTGCTGCTGTCTCTGACTCTGCTGAGTCGAACCTCGCTGCTGACTACTCAAACCAACATGAAAACTCGAATACGGAGTAGCCTGCAATCCACTCGACTGAACTCCCAACTGGTAATAATCAGGCATCGCTCCCTGCCTAACTAACCTCAGCTCGATCTCCTTAGCTAGCTCGATCACAGACTCGAGAGTAAGACCTGCTGTGGGTATACCCAGCAAAAGCTGAACCCAAACCAGTCACATACGTAGTAACAGCGAAATACTGATCTCGCATCAGATCCTCAGCATATCTACCCAGACGAAGAAACTCTCGGGTATACTCCTCTACTGATTGATCTCCACGAGAAATACTGGTCAGACGAAGACGATAGCTCAAACGAAGAGGCTCTGGACAAAATCTCCTCATGAATCGCTCTCGAAACTGAGCCCATGTCATCGTCATCATATAAGGCTGGATCATCTGAATAAACCAATCTAAAGCTGATCCCTCGACAGACAACTCAACGATCATGATCCGCTGGTACTCGGTATGAGCAGTCCGAGTCCTAGTCTCAATCGCATGCAGAAAATCTAAAGGATCAGAAGTACCATCAAAAACAATCCTGCCAACTCGGGCATAGAACAAAGCTGCCTCAGGGTCAGACATACCCTGCTGATAGGCAGGCTGAACAGGCTGAACAACAGGAGGAACAGGAACATCAAACTCAGGCTCAACAGGCTCCTCGTCCTGTAAACTCTCTCTGCCTACGGCGACCTGCCGCTCCTCGAGGTCTACCCCTGCCACGACCTCTACGCCTAACTGGCGGCTCAGGAGGTAAAACCTCGTCCTGAAAAGACTCATCATCCTCGGCCTCAACGACCGGTGGAGCGACACGCGCTCGCCTCCTCATTCTGAAAAGACAAACGGAAAGATTCAGACAAAACAGACAACGGAGGAATAACGCTGCAAACTACAGCAAGGAATACTCATCAAGACATACTCGAACCTAATACACTGCAGTAGTCCAACAGAAAACACAACTTCAAAACTAGGGCCACAACTCACATAACTAAGCCCTGACACAGAACTCCATTCTGATACGAACTTCGCTCTGATACCAACTTTGTCACGACCCAAAACAGGGGCCATGACCGGCGCTAGGGAACGGGGAATTCTTTCGAATCCGGAACCCGTAGCAAGCCTAAAAATAAAAATAAATCATGCAATAACAATAACCATATAATATATATATGTGCAGTGGAAAATAAAATCATAAATATTACAATATCATCCATATCAACTGGATATAATTCAAAACTCATCACATCGCATATATAATCTCATAAATGTATAATCTTTATACAAATCCAGTTTTACTATAATACATCTCTTTAAACAAATACATAAAATCCAATACTTTAATATACAACTACTGCAGTGTCTAGATAAAATAAATAAGACTCAAGTATACAATTTACATAAAGAAGCCGGGGCGGAAGAAATCCGGCGTATCGACCTGCTACTGAGGTCTGAGGAAGTTGACTCTCCTGAAAAATAGTCAACGGAGGGGAGTCAGACCTCACTGAGTGAATTACTATAGTATATATACATACACTCTAAGTAATAATGCATACAGTCAACAGTATAAGAGTAATATGTATATATACAGGCAAGTTCATACAGATGCAGAAAAATCATTTTATATATTTTGTCTGAAAATCAACTTTTATGAAGGATTATATAGAACCCTAGAATATCGCAACCTCAGAAAATAGTGTTAAACAACACTCTAGCCATACAGGCTCACTGATTCCAAATATATCCACTTAATCCATTTGGACAGTAGACTGGCCCCGAGACACTAAGTCAACCGAGCTCCAGCAGTCTGACTGCCAGTGTGATTGGCCCCGAGACACTTGGTCAACCGAGCTCCAGCAATCACACCCCAAACCACATCTCATATATCAAATAATCATAATCAAATCAATATCCACAAATAGTTAGTATAATAGCCTAAATACTATAGGCGTACCGGTACGTACTCGGTCCTAGTGCTGCCCACTAGGTAGCACGTTCTATAGATACCCTTCATTAATAATATAAATCATTCATTCACAATAAATGATGCATGAATATAAATGAAATAGCAATATAAACCATATATATACCGAAAATATACCAAACATAAACCAGGTATATTTTGAGTATATATACGTCAAATAAATCCAATCAAATCACAAATTAAATTAAAAATATATTTAAAAACATTTTAAATATATTTTATTAACAAAACATGTATATAATTTATTATATACCAAAAATATACTTGAATATAAATCATGTTATTTATGCATATTTAGTAAAGATAAAACATGCATTTTCTAAATCATGCATCCTAAGCATATATATATATAATATAGTAACTCACCTAATGCGCTCCACGAGACAGGTCCGACGGGCCTGGTCCACTAACCCTCGGTCCTCGGCGCAACTAAACAAGAAATAATTACTCATCATCAGAATAACCCTAACAGAAATCCTAGAATTCAATCTAGAGTATTAAATACCGAATCGAAAATTAGGGTTCGACTGGATATCACGTTTTACGAGAATTCTACCGGAAATCCGGCAGAACCTCCCCTGTAAAACGGACATCTCTCTACTCAAAAGAGTAGAGCCGACCCTGCAAAGAAAATACACTTCAAAAATAACACCACAATCGATCACAACCCCTCGGTCGAACTCCAGACTACAATCTGTCGACCGGGGTCCACAAACACAGAAAATATATTCAAATATACCAAAAATATCCTTAAATCATAAAAATACATTTTATAAATAAAAATTACATAATTGACCTTGAAACACTATAAAAATCGATTAAAACTCATTTTATTTGAAAAACCGTATATTAAATATATAATTGAAAATAATTTCCGGAGGAAATAGTTTTAATTAGTTAAAATACCAAATATTTTGTAGAAATCATTTTTATACCTTAAATAACTATTAAAACCAATTAAATTACATTTTTAGACAATTTAGGGTAAAATTACCAAAATACCCCTATATATATATATATACCTAAATTACTTCAAAAAATTCACCAAAAATTATACAATTATCCAAAATTAATTTTCTCAACATATTTATCAATAACATCAATAATTAAACTCAATTAACCAATTAAATTCAAATAAAAACACAATTAACTTAATTTTACAAAATCACATAAACTTCAATAATTAACAATAAATACTTAGAAATTCATAAAAATTCCAAATAAATTCCTATAATTCATTTCAACACCTAATTCAACCATAAACTCCAATTTCATAATTTAAATAATTAATTTCCGAAAATTCCAAAATAATATTAAAATATTCAAAAATACCCAAAAATCCAAACAACCTCCAAAAATTCTACAAAAATTCATACATGAAGATTAAGCTACCAGGAACAACATTTGTGAAGGAAGTTTCCATGAATCATCCAAATTGAAGCTCAAAAAAATCAAAAACCAAAAGTGGCCGAAATATTCAACTCAAAACCTAAGCAATTCTAGACCGTTTTAGCTCAAACAAAAGCTAGAATAACACTCACCGGAGCTCAAGGAGAAGATAGAGACCGGCGGTGTCGAAAACGGTGGCCGGAGGAGGGAGAAACGACGGTGGCAAAAATGGTGGTCCGGCGGTCACGCACGGGAAGAAAGAAGAAGAAGAAGAAGAAAAAGAAAAAGAAAGAAAAGGAAAGAGAAAGAAAAAGAAAAAGAAAGAAAGAAAAAGAAAAAGAAAAAAAAAAAGAAAAAGAAAAAAAATAAAATAAATTAAAATAATTAAATAATAATAAATAATAAATTTTAATAATTAAATAATAAATAAAATAATCAAATAATAATAAATAAATAATAAAATATTAGGGTAATAATAAACCCTAATTAAATAAATATACACACAGGCTTTATTTAATAATTTAAAAATATGTATGAGTTCATGCAAACCCGTAAATACATTTAGAATAATTAATAATACATTGTTTACGTGAAAATTTCCCCGAAAATGAAAGTCCCGGGAAAATTTTACGTAAAATACTGAAAATAATAGACAGTAATTAAAATAGGTTTAAAATACATATTAACTCATAAAACATCGTATAATGCATAAAAATTATTGACACTGTATATCCCGGTACAGTGTAAAAATATTTTTAAAAACACGGGATATTACAGTTTTGTTGAATGTGTTTATGTGTGTGCATGTGTTTTGTGTGGATATATACACGTGAATGTGTGTTTATAAATGTGTATGTGTATTGTTTTGTTTGTTTATGTATATATTTTAATAATAAACTATATAATATAATATAATAATAATTATTTATAATAAATTAATCTCAACCACCCATTATAATCTATATATATATATATATATATATAGGTACACACACATGTCACACACATGCATAATAATATACCCAATATAAAATCAACAACAATTAAAATTAATACTATTAATAAAATAATTGGGACAATAAGAATAATATTCATAATAATATTAAACAATAAAATAGTACTAATGAAAATATTAATGAAAATAATAACCATGATAATAATAACACACAACACATTTGAAAATAACAATAATATAAACAATATTTATGAAATAATTTAATAATGCAATAATGTAAATCAATAAAAAATAAAATAATGTTGTACTTAAAAATAATATTAAAATAACCATGTACTAAATTAACATTATTAAAATAATAGTATTCGAAAATAATAAATATACATAATGAAATTTAAACGTTCAAAATAATAAGTTCCAAAATAATATATTTACATAGAAAATTCAATTAAATATAAAATAATAATAATTAATCACAAAATAGTAAAATAATTAAATTAAACTTTTAAAAATTATTAACACTGCATATCTCATTATTTAAAAAAATAATTTAAAAACCAGGGTGTAATATCCTGTGTTTTTAAATATTTTAATACTGCAATCGGGATATGCAGTGTTAATAATTTTTGTATATATATTATGATATTTTTACGAGTTGATATGTATTTAAAACCTATTTTAATTATTGTGTATTATTTTGAGTACTTTACGTAAAATTTTCCCGAGACTTTTATTTTCGGGAAAATTTTCACGTGAATAATTTCCTATTAATTATTTTAAATATATTTACGGACTTGCATGAACTCATACGTATTTTTAAATTACTAAATAAAGCCTATGTGTGCATATATTTATTTAATTAGGGTTTAATTTAGTACCCTAATATTTTATTATTTGTTTATTAATTTATTGTAATTTAATTATTTTTATTTATTATTAAATTTTAAAATATTAAAATATATGTGTGTGGTGTATATTTAATGTGTGTGATTTTATTATTATTTTATTATATAGTGTAAAGTATATATATATATATACATATATATTATTAAAAACAAAACTTTTGGAAAATTACTATTTCAGCCCCTCCTTCTTCTTCTTCATCCTCGACCATTTCCCTTCGCCGTCCGACGCCTGCAACTGCCGATACCTTGCCATTGGTGTTCCGTCCGGTGTGCCACCACCTTCCCCAGCCTTCCTCGCCGCCTGTAGCAGCCGTTTCCGGCATCTGGAAGCCATTTTTGGCCGGAGAAGCCGAAAGTTGAACCACCGTCGATCACGACGATTCCGGTCACCATTTTCGACACCGCTGGTCTTTTTCTTCTCCTTGAGCTCCGGTGAGTGTAATTCTAGCTTTGGTTTGAGCTTAAATGGTCTTGATTTGCTTAGGGTTCGAATTTTCAATTTCGACCATATTAGGGTTTTTGATTTTTTTGAACTTTGAATTGATTGATTCATGAAAACTCCCTTCACAAATGTTTATCCTAGTAGCTTAATCTACATGTGTGAATTTTTTTGGAAATTTTGGAGATTATTTTGATTTTTGGGTATTTTTGAATATTTTAATATTATTTTCTAATTTTCGAAAATTAATTAATTAAATTATAAAATTGTGTTTTATGATAATTATAGGTGTTGAAATGAATTATAGGAATTTATTTGGAATTTTTATGAATTTCTATGTATTTATTTTGAATTATTTAGGTTTATGTAATTTTGGAAAATTAGGGTTAATTGTGTTTTAAATTGAAATTAATTGGATAATTGAGTTTAATTATTGATATTATTGATAAATATATTGAGAAAATTAATTTTGGATAATTATACTATTTTTGGTGAATTTTTGAATGAATTTTAGTATATTTATATATATAGGGGTATTTTGGTAATTTTACCCTAAATTGGCTAAAAATGTAATTTAATTGGTTTTAATAATTATTTAAGGTATAAAAATGATTTCTACAAATTATTTGGTATTTTTAACTAATTAAAACTATTTTTCATGAATTATTTTCAAATATATATATAATATACAGTTTTTCTAATAAAATGAGTTTTTTTATCGGTTTTTCAATATGTTTTAAGGTTAATTATGTAATTTCTACTTATAAAATGTATTTCTATGTTATAAGGGTATTTTTGGTATTTTTATAATCGTTCTGTGATTGTGGACCCCAGTCGGTAGACTGTAGTTTGGAGTCCGACCGAGGGGTTGTGAATGTAATTTTGCATTTATTTTCGAAGTGTGTTTCTTTGCAGGGTCGGCTCTACTCTTTAAGTAGAGAGATGTCCATTTTACAGGAGAGGTTCTACCAAATTTTCGATAGAATTCTTGTAAAACGTGATGTCCGGTCGAACCCTAATCTCGATTCTGTGTTTAATATTCTAAATCGAGTTCTAGGATTTTCTGTTAGGTTTATGCTGATGTCTATTATTTATTATTTGTCTAGTTACACCGAGACCGAGGCCTAGTGGACCAGGCCCGTCGGACCCATCTCATGGAGCGCACTAAGTGTGAGTTGCTATTTTATATATATATGCTTTAGGATGCATGATTTTAGAAATATATGTTTTATTTTGATTAAATATGCATCATTTATTTGTGAATGAATGTTTTATATTTATTAATGAAGGATATCAATAGAACGTGCTACCTAGTGGGCAGCACTAGGACCGAGTACGTACCAGTGTGCTTATAGCATTTAGGCTATATTACTAACCTATTTGAGGATATTGATTGAATTTGATTATTTGATGTGTGAGATATGGTTTGGAGGTGTGATTGCTGGAGCTCGGTTGACCTAGTGTCTCGGGGCCAATCACACTGGCAGTCAGACTGCTGGAGCTCGGTTGACTTAGTGTCTCGGGGCCAGTCTACTGTCTAAATGGATTAAGTGGATATATTTGGAATAAGTGAGCCTATATGGCTAGAGTGTTGTCTAACACTGTTTGAGGTTGCGATATCATAGGGTTCTATTTGATCCTTCATAAACGATGATTTTAATAAAAATATATAAAATGATTTTACTGCATCTGTGTGTATTGCCTGTATATATACATATTAGATATATACTATTGATTGTATGCATTGTCATTTAGTATGCATGTATGTATATTATAGTAATTCACTCAGTGAGGTCTGACTCCCCTCCGTTGACTATTTTTCAGGAGAGTCATCGTCTTCAGACCTCAGTAGCAGGCCTGTACGCCGGATTTCTTCCGCCCCGGCTTCTTTGTGTAAACTGCTTCCCTGAGTCTTGAGTTTTATTTTATCTAGACACTGCAGTAGTTATTAATATTTAAAGAGATGTTGTATTATGTATTTGAACTGGATTTGTATTAAAAGAGTTTTATATATATATGAGATAAGTATTTGATTTAAATCCAGTTGGTGTATATGTTGTTATTATATTTATGATTTTTATTTCCGCTGCATTATATATTGTTATTATTGTTGCATGTTTTATTTTATTTTTAGGCTTGCTACGGGTTCCGGATTTGAAAGAATTCTCGTTCCCTAGTGTCGGTCATGGCCCCTGTTTTGGGTCGTGACATAAGGTTATCACACCTCGGTTAAGATCTCGAACTACTGAAATTCCCCAACCGAGATCCACAGTTCAACACAAGTTCAATAACACAATAAAATATATTAAAATTGATAAATACCATAAATACCCTCAAAATATCAAAATACAATATATTTAACATTATAACGCCAAAAATAATTATTTCCCAATAATTACTTAAAAACCCTAAATAATAATATAATATTATTATAAATCCATTTTTCCAATAATAACACAATTAATAATAAAAATTCATTTTATAAATCCAAATAATTTAATTAACCCAATAATATATCAAGAAGTTATAAAAACCCATTATTTTATCAAAATAATATATAATATATTATTTGAAAATAATTTTTTGAAAATTAGTTTTTAATTAGTTAAAAATAGTAACTAATTTGTAAATGTCACGACCCAAAACAGGAGCCATGACCGGCGCTAGGGTAATAATAGTAACATAATTAAAATAATCTGTAGCGAAAATACAATCATAAATATTACAAAATAATATTCCACCATAGGATTTAAATCAACAACTCAATCTCATATATATAAATAAATCTTTAATACAAATCCAGTACAAATATTTAAAGTACATTTCTCATATAAATATAATACAACAATCTCACAATCGATCATAACTGTAACGAACCAAAAACAGGGGCCATGACCGGCGCTAGGGAACGGGAATTCTTTCGAATCCGGAACCCGTAGCAAGCCTTAAAATAAAATAAAACATGCAATAATAATAATAACATAATTAAAATAATCTGCAACGGAAATACAATCATAAATATTACAAAATAATAGTCGACCACGGGATTTAAATCAACAACTCAATCTCATATATATAAATAAATCTTTAACACAAATCCAGTTCAAATATTTAAAGTACATATCTCATACAAATATAATATAATAATCTCACAATCGACCATAACTACTGCAGTTTCTAGATTATAAAATAAAACTCAGATAAGCAATTTACATAAAGAAGCCGGAGCGGAAGAAATCCGGCGTAAGGGTCTACTACTGAGGTCTGAAGACGATGGCTCTCCTGAAAAATAGTCAACGGAGGGGAGTCAGACCTCACTGAGTGAATTACTATAATATATATACATGCATACTAAATGACAATGCACACAGTCAATAGTATATATATAATAAGTATATAGACAAGCAAATACACACAGATGTAATAAAATCATTTAATATATTTTTATTGAAAATCACAGTTTATGAAGGATCAAATAGAACCCTAGAAAATTGCAACCTCAAAACAGTGTTAGACAACACTCTAGCCATACAGGCTCACTTATTCCAAATATATTCACTTGATCCATTTGGACAGTAGACTGGCCTCGAGACACTAAGTCAACCGAGCTCCAGTAGTCTGACTGTCAGTGTGATTGACCCCGAGACACTAAGTCAATCGAGCTCCAGCAATCACACTCCCAAATCATATCTCACACATTAAATAATCAAATCCAATCAATATCCATAAATGGTTAGTAATGTAGCCTAAATGCTATCAACGTACCGGTATATACTCGGTCCTAGTGCTGCCCACTAGGTAGCACGTTCTATTGATATCCTTCATTAAAATATAAAACGTACATTCATAAAAATAAATGAGGCATGTAATGGAATAAAATCTCAACATAAACCGTATATATACTAGAAATATACCAAAAGTAAACCATATATATTTTGAGTATATATACGGCAAATAAATCCAATTAAATTACAAAGTAAACTAGAAACATATTCAAAAACATTTTAAACATAATTCATTAATAAAATATGCATATAGTTTAAAATATACCAAAAATAAACTAAAAATAAACCAAAAGTAAACTAAAAATAAACTTAAGTACTAACTAAACCATTATGCATATTTAATCAAAATAAAATATATATTTCTAAAATCATACACCCTAGAGCATATATATATAGAATAGTAACTCACAATTATTGCGCTCCTCGAGATGGGTCCGATGGGCCTGGTCCACAAGGCCTCGATCTTAGCGTAACTAAACAAACAAAAATGATAGGAATCAGAACAAATCTAACAGAAGTTCTAAAGACTTGATCTAGATTACTAGACACAGAATTAAATCAGAATTTGACCAGATATCACGTTTTACGAGAATTCTACCGAAAATCCGACAGAACCTCCCTTGTAAAACGGACATCTCTCTAATCAAAGAGTAAAGCCGATCCTGCAAAGAAACTCACTTCGAAAATAGACACAGAATTCTCAATCAAAATCCCTCGGTCGGACTCCAAACTACAAATCACCGACCGAGGTCCACAATTCACATAATATTTACAAAATACCAAAAATGCCCTTATATAATAAAAATACATTTTATAAGTAGAAATTACATAATTAACCCTAAAACACAGCAAAAATCGATAAAAACTCATTTTATTAGAAAAATTGTATAATATTTATATAATTTGAAAATAGTTTACGAAAAATAGTTTACGAAAAATAGTTTTAATTAGTTAAAAATACTAAATAATTTGTAGAAATCATTTTTATACCCTAAATAACTATTAAAACCGATTTAATTACATTTTTAGCCAATTTAGGGTAAAATTACCAAAATACCCTTATATATATATATATACTAAAATTAATCCAAAATTCACCAAAAATAATATAATTGAACAAAATTAATTTTCTCAACATATATTTCAATAATATCAATAAATATACTTAATTAACCAATTAATTTCAATTAAACATATAATTAACCCTATTTATCAAAATTACATAAACTAAATAAATTCAAAATAAATACATAAAAATTCACAAAAATTACAAATAAATTCCTATAATTCATTTCAACACCTATAATTACCATAAAACACAATTTCATAATTTAATTAATTAATTTTCGAAAATTAGAAAATAATAATAAAATAATAAAAAATACCCAAAAATCAAAATAAATTCCAAAAATTCTACAAAAATTCCCACATGAAGATTAAGCTACTAGGATCATATTTTGTGAAGGAATTTTTCATGAATCAATCAAATTGAAGCTCAAAAAAATCAAGAACCCTAATAGGCTGAAATTGCAAAATCAAAACCTAGGCAAATCTAGACCATTTTAAGTGAAACAAAGCTTGGAATCACACTCACAGGAGCTCAAGGAGAAGATAGAGATCAGCGGTGTTGAAAACGGTGGCCGGAATCACATCGATTGACGGTGAGGAAGAGTTTCGGCTTTCCGGCCAAAATGAGCTCCTCCGATGCTGGAAACGGCTGCTGCAGGTGGCGAGGATGGCTGAGGACAAAGGTGGCATGCCGGGAGGCACACCGATGGGAAGAAAACCGAGTTACAGATGCCGGAATCGGGTGAGGGACGATTGGGAAAAGGAACAAAAAGACAATGGCATTTTCGTAATTTTGGCAAACTTTTAGTTTTTTGATTAAAAATTATGTATATATGTATATATATACATATCCACACTATATAGTATAATAATATAAAATCTCACACACATTAAATATACACCACACACATAATTTAATATTTTTAATAATTTATACACTTAAAAATAATTAAATAATATCAAAACTAAATAATAAATAATAAAAATTAGGGTAATTAATTAAACTCTAGTTTAATTTAAATAAATACACATATATACACATTGTTTTAGAACTTTAAAAATTATATATGAGTTCATGCAAATTCGTGAAATTGTTTTAAATAATTAATATTAAATTATTTACGTGTCAATTTCCCCGAAAATAAAATTCTCGAGAAAATTTTACGTAAGATACTTAAAATAATATAAAACCATTAAAATTAGTTTTAAACAAATAACAACTCATAAAAATATCATAATTATATACAAAATTATTAACACTGCATATCCCGATTCAATTTAAAATATTTTAAAAACTCAGGATATTACAGTCTTCCCCCCTTATAAGAATTCGTCCCTAAATTCCAGAAAGAAAATTACAATATCAAGAAGGAAAGAGATACGGGTAAGAAGCTCGCATCTCAGCTTCAGTCTCCCATGTATGCTCCTCAACTATGTTGCTACACCATAGAACCTTGACCATCGGAATCTGCTTCGACCGCAACTGTCGAACTTGATAGTCAACGATTGCCACAGGTTCTTCCACAAACGTCAAATCTTCACTCACTTCTACACTGTCGGGCTGCAACACATGTTAAGGGTCTGAGATATACTTTCTCAACATTGAGATATGAAACACCGGATGCTCCTGTGACATACTCGGGGGCAAAGCCAACCGATATGCAACAGTGCTAACTCTCTCTAGAATCTCAAACGGTCCGATATATCTCAGTGCTAACTTACCCTTCCTGCCAAATCTCATCACACCCTTCATCGGAGACACCTTCAAAAAAACAAAATCTCCAACCTGAAACTCCACATCTCTGCGCCTAGGATCTGCATAGCTCTTTTGCCTGCTAACTGCGGTCTCTAATCTGCACTTAATCATAACGACTTTCTCTACAGCATCTTGAACCATCTCATGTCCAGTCAAAGCTCTCTCACCAATCTCATCCCAACTCAGAGGGGATCTACACTTCCTTCCATACAATGCCTCATATGGTGCCATACCAATACTACTATGGTAGCTGTTATTATATGCAAACTCTACGAGTGGCAAATGATCATCCCAGCTACCTCCCAAATCTAGGACACACATCCACAATATATCTTCTAGTGTCTGGATCGTCCTCTCAGACTGACCATTTGTCTGAGGATGAAAAGCAGTACTGAAATCTAACCTAGTGCCCATCGCTTCCTGCAACTTCTGCCAAAAATAAGAGGTAAACACTGAACCTCTATCTGACACAATGGACACAGGTACTCCATGAAGGCACACAGTATGCTTCACATATAGCTTCGCCAATCTAGCTACAGAATAAGTAGCTTTCACAGGCAAGAAATGTGCCGAATTCATCAACCTGTCTACAATCACCCAGATGGAATCGTATCCATCCTTAGAACGAGGCAAACCTACCACAAAATCCATAGCTATCCTTTCCCACTTCCACTCGGGAATAGGAAGAGGCTGAAGCTTCCCAGAAGGCTTCTGATGTTCAGCTTTCACTTGTTGACACGTCAGGCACTTATCAACATAATTAGTGACATCCTTCTTCATTCCGTCCCACCAGTATAAACCTATGATACTGTGGTACATCTTAGTGACACCCGGATGTACGCTATAAGCTGTAGAATGTGCTTCCTCTAGGATCTCTTCTCTCAAATCATCCACATCAGGAACACACAATCTACCACTAATCCACAACACACCATCATCATTGAGTGTGAAATCAGTGAACTTCCCTACTCGAACATTCTCTGCAAGCTCTTCTAGAATAGGATCTCGGCTCTGAGCTGCTTTAATCCTATCCCTCAGTATAAATCGCACCTTAAATTAAGCTAGTAGTCCACCTGACCTACTGATCTTTATCATTAGACCTTGATCCACTAACAGATGCAACTCTTGGATCAACGGTCTCCTCTTAACACTGATGTGAGCAAGACTGTTTGAGGACTTTCTACTTAAGGCATTTGCTACCACATTAGCCTTGCCCAGATGATATAAAATCTCACAGTCATAATCCTTTAATAATTCCAACCATCTCCTCTGCCTCAAATTCAAATCTCTCTGCTGGAAAATGTACTTAAGGCTTTTGTGATCAGTAAAAATCTCACAAGTTACCCCATACAAATAATGTCTCCAAATCTTCAGAGCAAAGATCACTACAGCCGTTTCAAGGTCATGTGTAGGATAGTTCTGCTCATGCTTCTTCAACTGCCTCGAAGCATAGGCTATCACCCTACCATTTTTCATCAACACATAACCAAGGCCAACTCTAGAGGCATCACAATAAACTGTGAACTTGTCCACACTATTAGGCAAAGCCAACACTAGGGTTATAGTCAATTTCTCTTTTAACAACTGGAAGCTATTCTCATAAGCTTCTGACCACTCAAATCTAACATTCTTCTGAGTCAAGCGAGTCATAGGGCTGCAATTCTGGAAAAATCCTATACAAACCGCCTATAATACCAGGCTAAACCCAGAAAACTCTGAATCTCAGTAACAGAAATTGGTCTAGGCCACTCAGACACTGCCTCAATCTTCTGTGGATCAACCTGGATACCTTCTTTAGACACCACGTGTCCAAGAAAAGAAACACTCTCCATCCAGAAATCACACTTTGAGAATTTAGCATAAAACTGATGATCTCTCAATGTTTGTAGTACAGTCCTCAAATGATATACATGCTCCTCCATACTCCTTGAATAAACCAGTATATCATCAATGAAGACTACCACAAACTGATCATATATGGTTTGAATACCCTGTTCATCAAGTCCATAAAAGATGCTGGTGCATTAGTCAAAGCAGAAGACATCACCAGAAACTCATAATGGTCATATCGTGTGTAGAATGTCGTTTTAGGAATATCGACTTCACTAATCCATAGCTGATGATAACCCGACCTCAGATCAATCTTGGAAAAGAATTGTGCACCCTGTAGCTGATCAAACAAGTCATCTATCCTCGGGAGAGGATACTTGTTCTTCACTGTCACCTTGTTTAGCTCTCTATAGTCAATGCACAGTCTCAGGGTACCATCCTTCTTCTTCATAAACAGGACTGGTGCACCCCAAGGAGAAACACTGGGTCTAATAAAACCCTTATCCAACACTCTTGCAGCTGCTCCTTCAACTCTTTCAACTCTGCAGGAGCGATTCTATAGGGTGGCATAGATATAGGAGTAGTACCTGGAACCACATCTATACAAAACTCAATTTCTCTGTGAGGTGGTAAACCTGGCAACTCCTCAGGAAAAACATCAGGAAACTCACAGGCAATAGGAACATCTGTGACTGATAACTTCCTCGCTAAAGTATCCCTGACTAATGCCAAATATCCCTGACATCCTTTCCTTAGCAACTTCCTAGCCGTAATAGCAGAAATAAGATTCTGAGGTGCGAAACTCCTATCACCCACAAACTTAAATTCTTCTTCATCAGGAATTTTGAAAGTCACCTCTTTATTCTGACAATCCACCACGGCATAGTGCTGAGATAACCAATCCATACCCAGAATAACATCAAACTCCATCATATCCAACAGAATCAAATCAGCGAGAATTCTCTACCTCCCACTAGAATTGGACAACCAGAAAGAACAATATCAGTGTTCAAGGAATCGCTCAGAGGAGTGGCAACGAACAAAGGAAAAGCCATCCTCAAAGCTTGCCAATAAGACTTGGAAGCAAAAATGGGAGAAACAACCGAATGCGTGGCACCCGGATAAAAAAAAAACCCATGCATCTGGGTAACAAACAGAAATAATACCTGCCACGACTGCATTACATGCCTAAGCATCCTGTTGAGTGAGATGGAAGACTCTGGCCTGTCCTCGGCCTCCCTACTGACTGGTAGAAGCCTGGCTAACACCTCTGGCACCTCCTCTAGTACCTCTACCACGTCGCTGCTATGGAACAATCTGAGTGGAACTCTGATACTGGGCTGGCGGCAACTGAAATGGTATGGGTGCAGCACTAGCAATCGACTGCTGCGAAAATCATGGAATTTGCGGCTGTTGATACCCGGAGTAAGGACATGATTTGGCATAATGTCCTGTCTACCCGCATCTGAAGCATGTCAGTAGTGTCAGGTAACACGGTCCTTGATGGACTCTACTACAGGTCTGGCAAACACTGGCAGTTGATCCAAAACTACGAACACTACTGCTGCTCGAAGCACCTGACCCAAATCTGAATGGTCTACGCTGACCTCCATGGCCATGTCTACTACTCCGATGCACTCGTTACTGCTGCCTCTGACTCTACTGAGTCGAACCTCTCTGTTGACTACTCGAACCAATATGAAAACTAGAGTACGGAGTAGTCTGCAATCCACTCGACTGAACTCCCAGCTGGTAATAATCAGGCATCGCTCCCTGCCTAACTAGCCTCAACTCAATCTCCTTGGCCAACTCAATCACAGACTCTAGAGTAAGGCCTGCTGTAGGCATACTAGCAAATGCTGAACCCAATCTGGTGACGTAGGTAGTGATTGCGAAATACTGATCTCGCATCAGATCCTCTGCATATCTACCCAGCCGGAGAAACTCTTGGGTGTATTCCTCAACTGATCAATCACCATGAGAAATGCTGGTCAATCGAAGACGATAGCTCATGCGGAGAGGCTCTGGGCAGAATCTCCTCATAAACCGCTCTCAAAACTGAGCCTAGGTCATTGTCACCATGTAGGGCTGGATCATCTGAATAAACCAGTCCAAAGGTAGTCCCTCAACAGATAGCTCAACGATCATAATCCGCTAATACTTGGTGTGAGTAGTCCGAGTCCAAGTCTCGATCGCATGTAGAAAGTCTAGCGGATCGGAAGTCCCATCAAATGCAATCCTGCCAACTCTGGCATAGAATAGAGCTGCCTCAGGGTCAGACATACCCTGCTAGTAGGCAGGCTGAACAACTAGAGGTACAAGATCCTCAAACTCAGGCTTAGTAGGCTCCTCGTTCTGTATCTCTCTCTGCCTACGGTGACTTGCTGCTCCTCGAGGTCTACCTCTGCCACGACCTCTGCGTCTAACTGGCTGCTCAAGAGGTAAAACCTCATCCTGAAAAGACTTATCATCCTCGGCCTCAACGACCGATGGAGCGACAAGCGCTCACCTCCTCATTCTGAAAGGATAACATAATGATTCAGACAAAATAGACAATGGAGGAATAACACATAAAACTAAAGCAAGGAATACTTATCAAGACATACTCGAACCTAATTCACTACAGTACTTCAACAGAAAACACAACTTAGAAAACTAGGGCCCCAACTCACACAACTAAGCCCTGACACAAAACTCCTCTCTAATACTAACTTTGTCACGACCCAAAACAGGGGCCATGATCGGCGCTAGGGAACGGGAATTCTTTCAAATCCGGAACCCGTAGCAAGCCTCAAAATAAAATAAAACATGAAATAATAATAATAACATAATTAAAATAATCTGCAGCATAAATACAATCATAAATATTACAAAATAATAATCCACCACATGATTTAAATCAACAACTCAACCTCATATATATAAATAAATCTTTAATACAAATCCAGTTCAAATATTTAAAGTACATATCTCATACAAATATAATACAACAATCTTACAATCAACCATAACTACTGCACTGTCTAGATTATAAAATAAAACTCAGATAAGCAGTTTACATAAAGAAGCCGGAGCGGAAGAAATCCGGCGTAAGGGTCTACTACTGAGGTCTGAAGACGATGACTCTCCTGAAAAATAGTCAACAGAGAGGAGTCAGACCTCACTGAGTGAATTACTATAATATATATACATGCATACTAAATGACAATGCACACAGTCAATAGTATATATATAATAAGTATATATACAAGCAAATACACACAGATGCAATAAAATCATTTTATATATTTTTATTGAAAATCACAGTTTATGAAGGATCAAATAGAACCCTAGAAAATCGTAACCTCAAAACAGTGTTAGACAACACTCTAGCCATACAGGCTCACTTATTCCAAATATATTCACTTGATCCATTTGGATAGTAGACTGGCCCCGAGACACTAAGTCAACCGAGCTCCAGCAGTCTGACTGTCAGTGTGATTGGCCCCAAGACACTAAGTCAATCGAGCTCCAGCAATCACACTCCCAAATCATATCTCACACATTAAATAATCAAATCCAATCAATATCCATAAATGGTTAGTAATGTAGCCTAAATGCTATCAGCGTACCGATACATACTCGATCCTAGTGCTGCCCACTAGGTAGCACGTTCTATTGATATCCTTCATTAAAATATAAAACGTACATTCATAAAAATAAATGAGGCATGTAATGGAATAAAATCTCAACATAAACCATATATATACTAGAAATATACCAAAAGTAAACCATGCATATTTCGAGTATATATACGGCAAATAAATCTGATTAAATTACAAAGTAAACTAGAAACATATTCAAAAACATTTTAAACATAATTCATTAATAAAATATGCATATAGTTTAAAATATACCAAAAATAAACTAAAAATAAACTTAAGTACTAACTAAACCATTATGCATATTTAATCAAAATAAAACATATATTTCTAAAATCATGCACCCTAGAGCATATATATATGGAATAGTAACTCACAATTATTGCGCTCCTCGAGATGGGTCTGATGGGCCTGATCCACTAGGCCTTGGTCTCAGCGTAACTAGACAAATAAAAATGATAGGAATCAGAACAAATCTAACAGAAGTTCTAAAGACTCGATCTAGATTACTAGACATAGAAACACATACACAACCTCTAGACTAGCCCCGAGACACTAAGTTAACCGAGCTCCACAGTTTGACTGTCAGTGTGATTGGCCCCGAGACACTTGGTCAATCGAGCTCTAGCAATCACACTTCCAAATCATATCACACATCAGATAAATCAAATCCAATCAATATCCTCAAACAGGTTAGTAATATAGCCTAAATGCTATAAGTTTATCGGTACGTACTCGGTCCTAGTGCTACCCACTAGGTAGCACGTTCTATTGACATCCTTTATTAAAATATAAAGCATACATTCATAAAAGTAAATGATGCATGAATTGAAGAAAATAGCAATATAAACCATATATATACTAAAAATATACCAAAAGTAAACCAGGTATATTTCGAGTATATATACGTCAAATAAATCCAATTAAATTACAAAATAAACTAGAAATATACTTAAAAACATTTTAAACCTAATTTATTAGCAAAACATGCATATAATTTAAAATATAACGAAAATAAACTAAAGATAAACCAAGATAAACTAACAATAAACTTAAATACTAATTGAATTATTTATGCATAATTAATCAAAATAAAACATACATTTCTAAATCATGCACCCTAAAGCATATATATATAGAATAGTAACTCACACTTAGTGCGCTCCTCGAGATAAGTCCGACTGGCCTGGTCCACTAGGCCTCGGTCTTGGTGCAACTAAATAAACAAATAACGACAGGAATCAGAATAAATCTAATGGAAACTCCTAAAAACTCGATCTAGATTACTAGATACAGAATTAAATTAGAATCCGGCCGCACATCACGTTTTACGAGAATTCTATCAAAAATTCGATAGAACCTCCCTAGCAAAACGGACATCTCTCTACTCAAAGAGTAGAGTCGGCCCTGCAAAGAAACACACTTCGAAAAATAGACACAGAAACACATACACAACCCCTCGATCGGACTCCAAACTACAATTTACCGACCGAGGTCCACAATTCACAAAACAATATAGAAATACCAAAATTAGCATTATATCATAGAAATACTTTTAATAAGTAGAAATTACGTAATTAACCCTAAAACACAGTAAAACCCGATAAAAACTCATTTTATTAGAAAAATCGTATATTATATATAATTGAAAATAATTTACAAAAATTAGTTTTAATTAGTTAAAAATACTAAATAATTTGTAGAAATCATTTTTACACCTTAAATAACTTTCAAAACCAATTTAATTACATTTTTAGCCAATTTAGTGTAAAATTACCAAAATACCCATATATATATAAATATGCTAAAATTAAGCCAAAAATTCACCAAAAATAATATAATTGCTAAAAATTAATTTTCTCAACATATATATCAATAATATCAATAAATAAACTCAATTAACTAATTAATTTCAATTAAAAACACAATTAACCCTATTTTCTCAAAATTACATAAACTAATTAAATTCAAAATAAATACATAGAAATTCATAAAAATTTCAAATAAATTTCTATAATTCATTTCAACACCTATATTTGTAATATCCCGTGTTTTTAAATATTTTTACACTGTATCGGGATATGCAGTGTCAATAATTTTTGTATATATATTACGATATTTTATGAGTTGATATGTATTTTAAACCTATTTTAAATACTATGTATTATTTACAGTATTTTACGTAAAAATTTTCCCGGGACTTGCATTTTCGGGGAAATTTTCACGTAAACAATGTATTATTAATTATTTTAAATATATTTTCGGACTTGCATGAACTCATACGTATTTTTAAATTATTAAATAAAGACTATGTGTGTATATTTATTTAATTAGGGTTTAGTATTACCCTAATATTTTATTTATTATTTATTAACTTTATTTTTATTTAATTATTTTTATTTAGTATAAATTATTAAAATATTGAATTTTATGTGTGTGGTGTATATTTAATGTGTGTGATTTAATATTATTTTATTATATAGTGTAAAGTATATATATATACATATATACATTAAAATTTGTCAAATTACAAAAGAATTGAAAAATTACAAAACTGCCCCCGAGTCTTCTTCTTCCTCCCGATCCTTCTCCTCGCCGTCCGGACGCCTGTCACGCCGTTCCTTCACCGTGGGTGTGCCGTCCGGTGTGCCACCGTCTTCCCCAACCATTTCCGCCGCCTGAGGTAGCCGTTTCCGGCGTCTGGAAGTCGATTTTGGCCGGAGAAGCCAAAAATCGATCCACCGTCGATCACGCCTATTCCGGCCACCATTTTTGACACCGCCGGTCTTCATCGACTCCTTGAGGTCTGGTGAGTGTTATTCTAGCTTTGGTTTGAGCTTAAATGGTTTAGATTTGCTTAGGTTTTGATTTTTCTATTTCGGTCACATTAGGGTTTTTGATTTTTTTTGAGCTTCGAATTGATTGATTCATGAAAACTCCCTTCACAAATGTTGATCCTAGTAGCTTAATCTACATGTATGAATTTTTTTGGAATATTTGCAGATTTTTTGGATTTTTGGGTATTTTTGAATATTTTAATATTATTTTCTAATTTTCGGAAATTAATTATTTAAATTATGAAATTTGAGTTTATGGTTAAATTGAGTGTTGAAATGAATTATAGGAATTTATTTGGAATTTTTATGAATTATTAAGTATTTATTTTGAATTATTGAAGTTTATGTGAATTTGAGAAAATTAGGTTAAATGTGTTTTTAATTGAAATTAATTGGATAATTGGGTTTAATTATTGATATTATTGATAAATATGTTGAGGAAATTAATTTTGGATAATTGTATGATTTTTGGTGAATTTTTGAAGTAATTTAAGTATATTTATATATATAGGGGTATTTTGGTAATTTTACCCTAAATTGGCTAAAAATGTAATTTAATTGGTTTTAATAGTTATTTAAGGTATAAAAATGATTTCTACAAATTATTTGGTATTTTTAATTAATTAAAACTATTTTTCGTAAATTATTTTCAATTATATATATAATATACGGTTTTACTAATAAAATGAGTTTTTATCGGTTTTTATAGTGTTTCAAGGTTAATTATGTAATTTCTACCTATAAAATGTATTTCTATGCTATAAGGATATTTTTGGTATTTTGGAATTATTCTGTGTTTATGGACCCCAGTCGGTAGACTGTAGTTTGGAGTCCGACCGTGGGATTTTGATTGTGTTGAGCCTGTTATTTCGAAGTGTATTTCTTTGCAGGGTCGGCTCTACTCTTTTGAGTAGAGAGATGTCCATTTTACAGGGGAGGTTCTGCCGAATTTTTGATAGAATTCTCGTAAAACGTGATATCCGGTCGAACCCTAATTTCTAATTCTGTTCCCATATTTAAATACTCTAGATCGAATTCTAGGATTTCTGTTAGGGTTATTCTGATGTCGATTATTTATTTCTTGTTTAGTTGCGCCGAGACCGAGGACTAGTGGTCCAGGCCCGTCGGACCCGTCTCGTGGAGCGCACTAGGTGAGTTACTATTTTATATATATATGCTTTAGGATGCATGATTTAGAAATGCATGTTTTATGTTGATTAAATATGCATAAATAATTTGATTATTTCCTAAGTTTATATTAAGTATATTTTTGGTTTATTTTTAGTATATATTAAATTATATACATGTTTTGTAAATAAAATATATTTAAAATGTTTTTTAAATATATTTTCAACTTAATTTATAATTTGATTGAATTCATTTGACATATATATACTCAAAATATACCTGGTTTACTTTTGGTATATTTCCAGTATATATATGGTTTATATTGTTATTTCGATTAAATTCATGCATCATTTATTTTGTGAATGTATGATTTATTTATTAATGAAGGATATCGATAGAACGTGCTACCTAGTGGGCAGCACTAAGACCGAGTACGTACCGGTACGCCTATAGTATTTAGGCTATAATACTAACTTATTTGTGGATATTCATTTGATGTGATTATTGATATGTGTGAGATATGGTTTGGAGGTGTGATTGCTGGAGCTCGGTTGACCAAGTGTCTCGGGGCCAATCACACTGGCAGTCAGACTGCTGGAGCTCGGTTGACTTAGTGTCTCGGGGCCAGTCTACTGTCCAAATGGATTAAGTGGATATAATTGGATTCAGTGAGCTTGTATGGCCAGAGTGTTGTCTAACACTATTTTTTGAGGTTGCGATATTCTAGGGTTCTATATGATCCTTCATAAACTGTGATTTTCAATAAAATATATAAAAATGATTTTTACTGCATCTGTGTGAATTTGCCTGTATATATACATATTAGATATGTATTATTGACTGTATGCATTGTCATTTAGTGTGTATGTATATATATTATAGTAATTCAGTCAGTGAGGTCTGACTCCCCTCCGTTGACTATTTTTCAGGAGAGTCAACTTCTTCAGACCTCAGTAGTAGGTCGATACGCCGGATTTCTTCCGCCCCGGCTTCTTTATGTAAATTATCTACTTGAGTCTTATTTATTTTATCTAGGCACTGCAGTAGTCGTGAATTAAAGTATTAGATTTTATGTATTTTATTTTAAAAGAGATGTATGATGTTGAAACTGGATTTGTATTAAAAAGATTATATATCTATGAGATGAGATTTGACTTAAATCCAGTTGATTGACTAATATTATGATATTATGATTTTTATTTCCGCTGCATATTATATGAGTTTGGTTATTATTGCATGATTTATTTTATTTTTAGGCTTGCTACGGGTTCCGGATTCGAAAGAATTCTCGTTCCCTAGTGCCGGTCATGGCCCTTGTTTTGGGTCGTGACAATATTTATCATAAAACACAATTTCACAATTTAATTAATTAATTTTCGAAAATTAGAAAATAATAATAAAATATTCAAAAATACCCAAAAATCAAAATAATTTCCAAAAATTCTACAAAAATTCACACATGAATATTAAGCTAAGGGGAACAACATTTGTGAAGGAATTTTTCACAAATCAATCAATTAAAGCTCAAAAAAATTGAAAAACCCTAATAGGCTGAAATTTACAAAATCGAAACCTAGGCAAATCTAGACCATTTTAAGTGAAACAAAGCTTGGAATCACACTCAACGGAGCTCAAGGAGAAGAAAAAGACTGGCGGTGTCAAAAATGGTGGCCGGAATCACGTCGATCAATGATGAAAATGAGTTTCGGCTTTCCGACGATTTCGAGCTCCTCCGACGCTGGAAACGGCTGCTGCTGGTGGCGGGGAAGGCTGAGGAAGGAGGTGGCACACCGGGTGTCACGACCCAAAACAGGAGTCATGACCGGCGCTAGGGAACGGGAATTCTTTCGAATCCGGAACCCGTAGCAAGCCTAAAAATAAAAATAAATATGCAATAACAATAACCATATAATATATATATGTGCAGCGGAAATAAAAATCATAATATCATAAATATTACAATATCATCCATCTCAACTGGATATAATTCAAAACTCATCACATCGCATATATATAATCTTATAAATGTATAATCTTTATACAAATCCAGTTTTACTATAATACATCTCTTTAAAACAAATACTTTAAAATCCAATACTGTAATTTACAACTACTGAAAATCACAACTACTGAAAATCACAACTACTGAAAATCACAACTACTGCAGTGTCTAGATAAAATAAATAAGACTCAAGTATACAATTTACATAAAGAAGCCGGGGCGGAAGAAATCCGGCGTATCGACCTGCTACTGAGGTCTGAGGAAGTTGACTCTCCTGAAAAATAGTCAACGGAGGGGAGTCAGACCTCACTGAGTGAATTACTATAGTATATATACATACACTCTAAGTAATAATGCATACAGTCAACAGTATAAGAGTAATATGTATATATACAGGCAAGTTCATACAGATGCAGAAAAATCATTTTATATATTTTGTCTGAAAATCAACTTTTATGAAGGATCACATAGAACCCTAGAATATCGCAACCTCAGAATAATAGTGTTAAACAACACTCTGGCCATACAGGCTCACTGATTCCAAATATATCCACTTAATCCATATGGACAGTAGACTGGCCCCGAGACACTAAGTCAACCGAGCTCCAGCAGTCTAACTGCCAGTGTGATTGGCCCCGAGACACTTGGTCAACCGAGCTCCAGCAATCACACCCAAACCACATCTCACATATATCAATAATCATAATCAAATCAATATCCACAAATAAGTTAGTAATAGAGCCTAAATACTATAGGCGTACCGGTACGTACTCGGTCCTAGTGCTGCCCACTAGGTAGCACGTTCTATTGATATCCTTCATTCTTAAATATAAAACATTCATTCACAAAAATAAATGATGCATGGATATAAATGAAATAGCAATATAAACCATATATATACCGAAAATATACCAAACATAAACCAGGTATATTTTGAGTATATATATATATCAAATAAATCCAATCAAATCATGAATTAAACTAAAAATATATTTAAAAACATTTTAAATATATTTTATTAATAAAACATGTATATAATTTATTATATACCAAAAATATACCGAAAATATACTTGAATATAAATCATGTTATTTATGCATATTTAGTCAAAATAAAACATGCATTTTCTAAATCATGCATCCTAAGCATATATATATAATATAGTAACTCACCTAATGCGCTCCACGAGACAGGTCCGACGGGCCTGGTCCACTAACCCTCGGTCTCGGCGCAACTAAACAAGAAATAATTATTCGACATCAGAATAACCCTAACAGAAATCCTAGAATTCAATCTAGAGTATTAAATACAGAATCGAAAATTAGGGTTCGACTGGATATCACGTTTTACGAGAATTCTACCGAAAATCTGGCAGAACCTCCCCTGTAAAACGGACATCTCTCTACTCAAAAGAGTAGAGCCGACCCTGCAAAGAAACACACTTCAAAAATAAACACCATAATCAATCACAACCCCTCGGTCGGACTCCAGACTACAATCTGTCGACCGGGGTCCACAAACACAGAATATATATTCCAATATACCAAAAATATCCTTAAATCATAAAAATACATTTTATAAATAAAAATTACATAATTGACCTTGAAACACTATAAAAATCGATTAAAACTCATTTTATTTGAAAAACCGTATATTAAATATATAATTGAAAATAATTCACGAAAAATAGTTTTAATTAGTTAAAAATACCAAATAATTTATAGAAATCATTTGTATACCTTAAATAACTATTAAAACCAATTAAATTACATTTTTAGACAATTTAGGGTAAAATTACCAAAATACCCCTATATATATATATATACCTAAATTACTTCAAAAATTCACCAAAAATCATACAATTATCCAAAATTAATTTTCTCAACATATTTATCAATAATATTAATAATTAAACTCAATTAACCAATTAAATTCAATTTAAAACACAATTAACTTAATTTTACAAAATCACCTAAACTTCAATAATTAAAAATAAATACTTAGAAATTCATAAAAATTCCAAATAAATTCCTATAATTCATTTCAACACCTAATTCAACCATAAACTCCAATTTCATAATTTAAATAATTAATTTCCGAAAATTCGAAAATAATATTAAAATATTCAAAAATACCCAAAATCCAAACAACCTCCAAAAATTCTGTAAAAATTCATACATGAAGATTAAACTACCAGGAACAACATTTGTGAAGGAAGTTTCCATGAATCATCCAAATTGAAGCTCAAAAAAATCGAAAACCAAAAGTGGCCGAAATATTCAACTCAAAACCTAAGCAATTCTAGACCATTTTAGCTCAAACCAAAGCTAGAATAACACTCACCGGAGCTCAAGGAGAAGATAGAGACCGGCGGTGTCGAAAACGGTGGCCGGAGGAGGGAGAAACGACGGTGGCAAAAATGGTGGTCCGGCGGTCACGCGGGAAGAAGAAGAAGAAGAAGAAGAAAAAGAAAAAGAAAGAAAAGGAAAGAGAAAGGAAAAGAAAAAAAGAAAGAAAAAGGAAAAGAAAAAGAAAAAAAAAGAAAAAGAAAAAAAAATAATAAATTTTAATAATTAAATAATAAATAACATAATCAAATAATAATAAATAAATAATAAAATATTAGGGTAATAATAAACCCTAATTAAATAAATATACACACAGGCTTTATTTAATAATTTAAAAATATGTATGAGTTCATGCAAACCCATAAATACATTTAGAATAATTAATAATACATTGTTTACGTGAAAATTTCCCCGAAAATGAAAGTCCCGGGAAAATTTTACGTAAAATACTGAAAATAATAGACAGTAACTAAAATAGGTTTAAAATACATATTAACTCATAAAAACATCATATAAAGTACAGAAATCACTGACACTGCATATCCCGGTACAGTGTAAAACTATTTTTAAAAAACACGGGATATTACAGTCTTCCCCCCTTACAAGAATTCGTCCCCGAATTCTAAAAACAAGATTACAGAATCAGGAAGGAAAGAGATACGGGTAAGAAGCTCGCATCTCAGCTTCAGTCTCCCACGTATGCTCTTCAACTCTGTCGCTACGCCACAAAACCTTGACCATCGGAATCTGCTTCGATCGCAACTGTCGAACTTGAAAATCAACGATCGCCACAGGTTCTTCCACAAACGTCAAATCTTCACTCACTTCCACACTGTCAGGTTGCAACACGTGTGAAGGATCTGAGATATACTTCCTCAACATCGAGATATGAAATACTGGATGCACTTGTGACATACTCGGAGGCAAATCCAACCGATATGCAACAGTGCCAACTCTCTCCAGAATCTCAAACGGTCCAATATATCTCGGTGCTAACTTACCCTTCCTACCAAATCTCATCACACCCTTCATCGGAGATACTTTCAGAAAAACGAAATCTCCAACCTGAAACTCCACATCTCTGCGCCTAGGATCCGCATAACTCTTCTGTCTGCTAACTGCGGTCTCTAACCTGCGCTTGATCACGGCAACTTTCTCTGCAGCATCTTGAACCATCTCTGGTCCAGACAAAGCTCTCTCACCAATCTCATCCCAACTCAACGGGGATCTACACTTCCTTCCATACAACGCCTCATATGGTGCCATGCCAATACTGCTATGGTAGCTGTTATTATATGCAAACTCAACAAGCGACAAATGATCATCCCAGCTACCTCCCAAATCCAAGACACACATCCTCAACATATCTTCCAGTGTCTGGATCGTCCTCTCAGACTGACCATCTGTCTGAGGATGAAAAGCAGTACTGAAATCCAACCTAGTGCCCATCGCTTCTTGCAACTTCTGCCAAAAACGAGAAGTAAACACTGAACCTCTATCTGACACAATGGACACAGGTACTCCATGAAGGCATACAATATGCTTCACATACAACTTCGCCAATCTAGCAACTGAATATGTGGCTCTCACAGGCAAGAAATGTGCAGACTTCGTCAATCTGTCTACAATCACCCAGATGGAATCGTATCCATCCTTCGAACGAGGTAAACCGACTACAAAATCCATAGCTATCCTTTCCCACTTCCACTCGGGAATAGGGAGAGGCTGAAGCTTCCTAGAAGGCTTCTGATGTTCGGCTTTCACTTGCTGACACGTCAAGCACTTAGCAACATAATCAGCAACATCCTTCTTCAATCCATCCCACCAGTATAGATCTCTGATACTGTGGTACATCTTAGTAACACCAGGATGAACGCTGTAGGCTGTAGAATGTGCTTCCTCTAAAATCTCTTCTCTCAAATCATCCACATCAGGAACACACAATCTACCACTGATCCACAACACACCATCATCATCAAGTGTGAAATCAGTGAACTTCCCTGCTCTGACATTCTCTGCAAGCTCTTCCAGAATAGGATCTCGGCTCTGAGCTGCTTTAATCCTATCCCTCAGTACAGATCGTACTTTAAACTGAGCTAACAGTCCACCTGATCTACTGATCTTCATCATCAGACCTTGATCCACCATCAAATGCAATTCCTGGATCAATGGTCTTCTCTCAACACCAATGTGAGCAAGACTACCTGAAGACTTCCTACTCAAGGCATCTGCTACCACATTAGCTCTACCCGGATGGTAAAGAATCTCACAATCATAATCCTTCAACAATTCCAACCATCTTCTCTGCCTCAGATTCAAATCTCGCTACTGGAAAATGTACTTAAGGCTCTTGTGGTCAGTAAATATCTCACAAGTCACCCCGTACAAATAATGTCTCCAAATCTTCAAAGCAAAGATCACTGCAGCCATCTCTAGATCATGTGTAGGATAGTTCTGCTCATGCTTCTTCAACTGCCTCGAAGCATAGGCTATCACCCTTCCATTCTGCATCAACACACAACCAAGACCAATTCTAGAGGCATCACAGTAAACTGTGAACTTATCCACACTATTAGGCAAAGCTAATACTGGTGCTGTGGTCAACTTCTCCTTCAACAACTGAAAACTATTCTCACAAGCTTCTGACCACTCGAATCTAACATTCTTCTGAGTCAAGCGAGTCATAGGGGCTGCAATCCTGGAAAAATCCTGCACAAACCGCCTATAATACCCGGCTAAACCCAGAAAACTCCGAATCTCAGTAACTGAAGTAGGTCTAGGCCACTCAGATACTGCCTCAACCTTCTGTGGATCAACCCGAATACCTTCTTTAGACACTACGTGTCTAAGAAAAGAAACACTCTCCATCCAGAAATCACACTTCGAGAATTTAGCATAAAGCTGATGATCTCTCAGTGTCTGTAGTACAATCCTCAAGTGATATACATGCTCTTCCATACTCCTCGAATATACCAGTATATCATCAATGAAGACTACTACAAACTGATCCACATACAGTCGGAATACTCTGTTCATCAGGTCCATAAAAGCTGCTGGTGCATTAGTCAAACCAAAAGACATCACCAGAAACTCATAATGGCCATATCTAGTGCGGAACGCTGTCTTAGGAATATCAGCTTCACTAATCCGCAGCTGATGATAACCCGACCTCAAGTCAACCTTAGAAAAGAACTGTGCACCCTGGAGCTGATCAAACAAATCATCTATCCTCGGGAGAGGATACTTATTCTTCACTGTCACCTTATTCAACTCTCTGTAGTCAATGCACAGTCTCAGGGTACCATCCTTCTTCTTCACAAACAAGACTGGTGCACCCCAAGGAGAAACACTGGGTCTAATAAAACCTTTATCCAACAACTCTTGCAACTGCTCCTTCAATTCTCTCAACTCTGCAGGAGCCATACGATAAGGTGTCATAGATATAGGAGTAATACCTGGAACCACATCTATACAGAACTCAATCTCTCTATGAGGTGGTAAACCTGGCAACTCCTCGGGAAAAACATCAGGAAACTCACAAGCAACAGGAACATCTGTGAGTGACAACTTCTCCACTGACGTATCCCTGACCAATGCCAAATATCCCTGACAACCTTTCTTCAATAACTTCCTAGCCGAAATAACAGAAATAAGATTCTGAGGCGCTGAACTCCTATCACCAACAAACTTAAAATCTACTTCACCAGGAATTCTAAAAATCACCTCCTTATTCCTGCAATCTACCACGGCATAGTACTGAGACAACCAATCCATTCCCAAAATAACATCGAACTCCATCACATCCAACAAAATCAAATCAGCGGGTAATTCTCTATCTCCCACGAGAACTGGACAACCAGAAAAAAACAATATCGGCGTCCAAAGAATCGCTCAGAGGAGTGGCAACAGATAAAGGAAAAGCCATCCTCGAAGCTTGCCAACAAGATTTAGAAGCAAAAATAGGAGAAACAAACGAATGCGTGGCACCCGGATCAAACAAAACCAAAGCATCCAGGTAACAAACAGAAAGAATACCTGCCACGACTGCATTAGATGCCTGAGCATCCTGCTGAGTCAGATGAAAGACTCTCGCCTGGCCTCGACCTCCCTACTGACTGGTAGAAGCCTGGCCAACGCCTCTGGCACCTCCTCTAGTACCTCTACCACGACTCTGCTGTGGAACAAATTGAGTAGAACTCTGATGCTGAGCTGGTGGTAACTGAAATGGCATAGGTGCTGCACTAGCAATCGACTGCTGTGGGAATCACGGAATCTGCTGCTGCTGATATCCAGAATAAGGACACGATCTGGCAAAATGTCCTGTCTGCCCGCATCTGAAACATGTCAGTGGTGTCAGATAACACGGTCCCTGATGGACTCTACCACAAGTCTGACAAACACTGGCCGCTGATCCAGAACTACGACCACTACTGCTGCTCGAAGCACCTGATCCAAATCTGAACGATCTACGCTGACCTCCACGGCCATGTCTACTGCTCCGATGCACTCGCTGCTGCTGTCTCTGACTCTGCTGAGTCAAACCTCGCTGCTGACTACTCGAACCAACATGAAAACTCGAATACGGAGTAGCCTGCAATCCACTCGACTGAACTCCTAACTGGTAATAATCAGGCATCGCTCCCTGCCTAACTAACCTCAGCTCGATCTCCTTAGCTAGCTCAATCACAGACTCCAGAGTAAGACCTGCTGTAGGCATACCAGCAAAAGCTGAACCCAAACCAGTCACATAGGTAGTAACAGCGAAATACTGATCTCGCATCAGATCCTCAGCATATCTACCCAGACGAAGAAACTCTCGGGTATACTCCTCTACTGATCGATCTCCACGAGAAATACTAGTCAAACGGAGACGATAGCTCAAACGAAGAGGCTCTGGACAAAATCTCCTCATGAATCGCTCTCGAAACTGAGCCCATGACATCGTCATCATATAAGGCTGGATCATCTGAATGAACCAATCTAAAGCTGATCCCTCGACAGACAACTCAACAATCATGATCCTCTGGTACTCGGTATGAGCAGTCCGAGTCCTAGTCTCAATCGCATGTAGAAAATCTAAAGGATCAGAAGTACCATCAAAAGCAATCCTGCCAACTCTGGCATAGAACAAAGCTGCCTCAGGGTCAGACATACCCTGCTGATAGGCAGGCTGAACAGGCTGAACAACAGGAGGAACAGGAATATCAAATTCAGGCTCAACAGGCTCCTCGTCCTGTAACTCTCTCTGCCTACGGCGACCTGCCGCTCCTCGAGGTCTACCCTTGCCACGACCTCTACGTCTAACTGGCGGCTCAGGAGGTAAAACCTCGTCCTGAAAAGACTCATCATCCTCGGCCTCAACGACCGGTGGAGCGACACGCGCTCGCCTCCTCATTCTGAAAAGACAAACGGAAAGATTCAGACAAAACAGACAACGGAGGAATAACGCTGAAAACTACAGCAAGGAATACTCATCAAGACATACTCGAACCTAATACACTGCAGTAGTCCAACAGAAAACACAACTTTAAAAACTAGGGCCACAACTCACAAAACTAAGCCCTGACACAGAACTCCGCTCTGATACGAACTTCGCTCTGATACCAACTTTGTCACGACCCAAAACAGGAGTCATGACCGGCGCTAGGGAACGGGAATTCTTTCGAATCCGGAACCCGTAGCAAGCCTAAAAATAAAAATAAATATGCAATAACAATAACCATATAATATATATATGTGCAGCGGAAATAAAAATCATAATATCATAAATATTACAATATCATCCATCTCAACTGGATATAATTCAAAACTCATCACATCGCATATATATAATCTCATAAATGTATAATCTTTATACAAATCCAGTTTTACTATAATACATCTCTTTAAAACAAATACTTTAAAATCCAATACTGTAATTTACAACTACTGAAAATCACAACTACTGAAAATCACAACTACTGAAAATCACAACTATTGCAGTGTCTAGATAAAATAAATAAGACTCAAGTATACAATTTACATAAAGAAGCCGGGGCGGAAGAAATCCGGCGTATCGACCTGCTACTGAGGTCTGAGGAAGTTGACTCTCCTGAAAAATAGTCAACGGAGGGGAGTCAGACCTCACTGAGTGAATTACTATAGTATATATACATACACTCTAAGTAATAATGCATACAGTCAACAGTATAAGAGTAATATGTATATATACAGGCAAGTTCATACAGATGCAGAAAAATCATTTTATATATTTTGTCTGAAAATCAACTTTTATGAAGGATCACATAGAACCCTAGAATATCGCAACCTCAGAATAATAGTGTTAAACAACACTCTGGCCATACAGGCTCACTGATTCCAAATATATCCACTTAATCCATATGGACAGTAGACTGGCCCCGAGACACTAAGTCAACCGAGCTTCAGCAGTCTAACTGCCAGTGTGATTGGCCCCGAGACACTTGGTCAACCGAGCTCCAGCAATCACACCCAAACCACATCTCACATATATCAATAATCATAATCAAATCAATATCCACAAATAAGTTAGTAATATAGCCTAAATACTATAGGCGTACCGGTACGTACTCGGTCCTAGTACTGCCCACTAGGTAGCACGTTCTATTGATATCCTTCATTCTTAAATATAAAACATTCATTCACAAAAATAAATGATGCATGGATATAAATGAAATAGCAATATAAACCATATATATACCGAAAATATACCAAACATAAACCAGGTATATTTTGAGTATATATATATATCAAATAAATCCAATCAAATCATGAATTAAACTAAAAATATATTTAAAAACATTTTAAATATATTTTATTAATAAAACATGTATATAATTTATTATATACCAAAAATATACCGAAAATATACTTGAATATAAATCATGTTATTTATGCATATTTAGTCAAAATAAAACATGCATTTTCTAAATCATGCATCCTAAGCATATATATATAATATAGTAACTCACCTAATGCGCTCCACGAGACAGGTCCGACGGGCCTGGTCCACTAACCCTCGGTCTCGGCGCAACTAAACAAGAAATAATTATTCGACATCAGAATAACCCTAACAGAAATCCTAGAATTCAATCTAGAGTATTAAATACAGAATCGAAAATTAGGGTTCGACTGGATATCACGTTTTACGAGAATTCTACCGAAAATCCGGCAGAACCTCCCCTGTAAAACAGAAATCTCTCTACTCAAAAGAGTAGAGCCGACCCTGCAAAGAAACACACTTCAAAAATAAACACCATAATCAATCACAACCCCTCGGTCGGACTCCAGACTACAATCTGTCGACCGGGGTCCACAAACACAGAATATATATTCCAATATACCAAAAATATCCTTAAATCATAAAAATACATTTTATAAATAAAAATTACATAATTGACCTTGAAACACTATAAAAATCGATTAAAACTCATTTTATTTGAAAAACCGTATATTAAATATATAATTGAAAATAATTCACGAAAAATAGTTTTAATTAGTTAAAAATACCAAATAATTTATAGAAATCATTTGTATACCTTAAATAACTATTAAAACCAATTAAATTACATTTTTAGACAATTTAGGGTAAAATTACCAAAATACCCCTATATATATATATATACCTAAATTACTTCAAAAATTCACCAAAAATCATACAATTATCCAAAATTAATTTTCTCAACATATTTATCAATAATATTAATAATTAAACTCAATTAACCAATTAAATTCAATTTAAAACACAATTAACTTAATTTTACAAAATCACCTAAACTTCAATAATTAAAAATAAATACTTAGAAATTCATAAAAATTCCAAATAAATTCCTATAATTCATTTCAACACCTAATTCAACCATAAACTCCAATTTCATAATTTAAATAATTAATTTCCGAAAATTCGAAAATAATATTAAAATATTCAAAAATACCCAAAATCCAAACAACCTCCAAAAATTCTGTAAAAATTCATACATGAAGATTAAACTACCAGGAACAACATTTGTGAAGGAAGTTTCCATGAATCATCCAAATTGAAGCTCAAAAAAATCGAAAACCAAAAGTGGCCGAAATATTCAACTCAAAACCTAAGCAATTCTAGACCATTTTAGCTCAAACCAAAGCTAGAATAACACTCACCGGAGCTCAAGGAGAAGATAGAGACCGGCGGTGTCGAAAACGGTGGCCGGAGGAGGGAGAAACGATGGTGGCAAAAATGGTGGTCCGGCGGTCACGCGGGAAGAAGAAGAAGAAGAAGAAGAAAAAGAAAAAGAAAGAAAAGGAAAGAGAAAGGAAAAGAAAAAAAGAAAGAAAAAGGAAAAGAAAAAGAAAAAAAAGAAAAAGAAAAAAAATAATAAATTTTAATAATTAAATAATAAATAAAATAATCAAATAATAATAAATAAATAATAAAATATTAGGGTAATAATAAACCCTAATTAAATAAATATACACACAGGCTTTATTTAATAATTTAAAAATATGTATGAGTTCATGCAAACCCGTAAATACATTTAGAATAATTAATAATACATTGTTTACGTGAAAATTTCCCCGAAAATGAAAGTCCTGGGAAAATTTTACGTAAAATACTGAAAATAATAGACAGTAATTAAAATAGGTTTAAAATACATATTAACTCATAAAAACATCATATAAAGTACAGAAATCACTGACACTGCATATCCCGGTACAGTGTAAAACTATTTTTAAAAAACACGGGATATTACACCAGGAGGCACACTGACAGCAAGGGAATGGTGTGACAGACGGTGGTTGGCGATGGGAAGTGATCGGGGAAGAAGGAGGAGTAGTCGAGGGCAGAATTGTAATTTGCCAAAAAATTTTGATTCTAACACTATATTATGTGTGTGTGTGTATATATATATATATATATATATATATATATATATATATATATATATATGTATATTATTATTACACTATATATTATAATAATATGAATTCCATACATATTAAATATACACTACACACATAATTTAATATTTTTAATAATTTATATACTAAAAAAATAATTAAATAATATTAAAACTATATAATAAATAATAAAAAAAATAATTAGGGTAATTAATTAAACCCTAGTTTAATTTAAATATACACACATATACACTCTATCTAGTACTTTTAAAAATATATATGAGTTCATGCAAATGCGGAAATCTATTTAAAATAATTAATAATAAACAATTTACGTTTCAATTTCCCCGAAAATGCAAGTCCCAAAAAAATTTTACGTAAATATTTAAAATAATATAAAACAATTAAAATTAGCTTTAATTAAATAACAAACTCATAAAATATTAATATTATATACGAAAATTATTAACACTGCATATCCTGATGCAGTATTAAAATATTTAAAAATATAGGATATTACAGAATAGTAACTCACTATTTATTGCGCTCCTTGAGATGGGTCCGATGGGCCTGGTCCAATAGGCCTCGGTCTCGGTGCAACTAAACAAACAAAAATGACAGGAATCAGAATAAATCTAACAGAAGTTCTAAAGACTCGATCTAGAATACTAGAGACAGAATTAGGATTAGAGCTCAACCGGACATCACGTTTTATGAGAATTCTACCGAAAATTCAGCAGAACCTCCCCTGTAAAATGGACATTTCTCTACTCAAAGAGTAGAGTCGGTCCTACAAAGAAACTCACTTCAAAAATAGACACAGAATTCACAATCAAAATCCCTCGATCAGACTCCAAACTACAAATCATCGACCGAGGTCCACAATTCACAGAATCTTTACAAAATACCGAAAATGCCCTTATATAATAAAAATACATTTTATAAGTATAAATTACATAATTAACCCTTAAACACAGTAAAAACCGATAAAAAACTCATTTTATTAGAAAAATCATATAATATTCATATAATTTGAAAATAGTTTACGAAAAATAGTTTTAATTAGTTAAAAATACTAAATAATTTGTAGAAATAATTTTTATACCCTAAATAACTATTAAAACCAATTTAATTACATTTTTAGCCAATTTAGGGTAAAATTACCAAAAATACCCCTATATATATACTAAAATTAATCCAAAAATTCACCAAAAATAATATAATTGCACAAAAATTAATTTTCTCAACATATATTTCAATAATATCAATAAATATACTTAAATAACCAATTAATATCAATTAAACATATAATTAACCCTATTTATCAAAATTACATAAACTAAATAAATTCAAAATAAATACATAAAAATTCACAAAAATTACAAATAAATTCCTATAATTCATTTCAACACCTATAATTACCATAAAACACAATTTCATAATTTAATTAATTAATTTTCAAAAATTAGAAAATATTAATAAAATAGTCAAAAATACCCAAAAATCAAAATAAATTCCAAAAATTCCACAAAAATTCCAGCATGAAGATTAAGCTACTAGGATCATAGTTTGCAGAGGAAGTGTTCATGAATCAATCAAATTGAACCTCAAAAAAATCAAGAACCCTAATAGGATGAAATTGCAAAATTGAAACCTAGGCAAATCTAGACCATTTTAAGTGAAACAAAGCCTGGAATCACACTCACCAGAGCTCAAGGAGAAGATAGAGACTGACGGTGTCAAAAATGGTGGCCGGAATCACGTCGATTGACGGTGAGGAAGAGTTTCCGCTTTTCGGCCAAACCGAGCTCCTCCGACACCGGAAATGGTTGCTGCAGGTGGCGGGGATGGCTGAGGAAGAAGGTGGCACGCTGAGAGGCACACCAACGGGAAGAAAATGATGTCACAGACGGTGGAACGGCGATGGGAGGTGATCGGGAAGAAGGAGAGGGAGTCGGGGGCAAAATGGTAATTTGGCAAAGTTTTTTATTTTTAAACTATATATTATGTATATATGTATATATATATAATCACACTATATATTATAATAATATAAACTCTTACACACATTAAATATACTCCACACACATATAATTTAATATATTTAATAATTTATATACATAAAAATAATTAAATAATATTAAAACTAAATAATAAATAATAAAAATTAGGGTAATTAATTAAACCCTAGTTTAATTTAAATATATACACATATATACACTTTATTTTAGTACTTTAAAAATATATATGAGTTCATGTAAATTCGTGAAATTGTTTAAAATAATTAATATTAAATTATTTACGTGTTAATTTTCCCGAAAATAGAATTCTTGGGAAAATTTTACGTAAAGCACTTAAAATAACATAAATTAATTAAAATAAGCTTTAAATAAATATCAAACTCATAAAAATATCATAATTATATACAAAATTATTAACATTGCATATCCCGATGCAGTTTAAAATATTTTAAAAACTCGGGATATTACAGTCTTCCCCCCTTACAAGAATTCATCCCCGAATTCCAAAAAGAAAATGATTACAAGATCAAGAAGGGAAGAGATACGGGTAAGAAGCTCGCATCTCAGCTTCAGTCTCCCACGTATGCTCCTCAACTCTATTGCTACACCACAGAACCTTGACCATCGGAATTTGCTTCGACCGCAACTGTCGAACTTGATAGTCAACGATCGCCACAGGTTCTTCCACAAACGTCAAATCTTCATTCACTTCTACACTGTTGGGTTACAACACGTGTGAAGGGTCTGAGATATACTTCCTCAGCATCGAGATATGAAACACCGGATGCACCTGTGACATACTCAGGGGTAAAGCCAACCGATATGCAACAGTGCCAACTCTCTCCAAAATCTCAAATGGTCCGATATATCTTCATGCTAACTTACCCTTCCTGCCAAATCTCATAACACCCTTCATCAGAGATACATTCAGAAAAATAAAATCTCCAACCTGAAACTCCATATCTTTGCGCCTAGGATCCGCATAGCTCTTCTGCCTGCTAACTGCGGTCTCTAATCTGTGCTTAATCATGGCGACTTTCTCTGTAGCATCCTGAACCATCTCAGGTCCAGTCAAAGCTCTCTCACCAATCTCATCCCAACTCAGAGGGGATCTACACTTCCTTCTATACAGCGCCTCATATGGTGCCATACTAATACTGCTATGGTAGCTGTTATTAAATGCAAACTCTACGAGTGGCAAATGATCATCCCAGCTACCTCCCAAATCTAGGACACACATCCTCAACATATCTTCTAGTGTCTGGATCGTCCTCTCAGACTGACCATCTGTTTGAGGATGAAAAGCAGTACTGAAATCCAACCTAGTGCCCATCGCTTCCTGTAACTTCTACCAAAAATGAGAGGTAAACACTGAACCTCTGTCTGACACAATGGACACAAGTACCCCATGAAGGCACACAATATGCTTCACATATAACTTCACCAATCTAGCTACAGAATATGGCTTTCATAGGCAAGAAATGTGCAGACTTCGTCAACCTATCTACAATCACCCAGATGGAATCATATCCATCCTTAGAACGAGGTAAACCAACCACAAAATTCATATCTATCCTTTCCCACTTCCACTCGGGAATAGGAAGAGGCTGAAGCTTCCCAGAAGGCTTCTGATGTTCAGCTTTCACTTGCTGACACGTCAGGCACTTAGCAATATAATCAGCGACATCCTTCTTCATTTCGTCCCACCAGTATAAATCTTTGATACTGTGGTACATCTTAATGACACCTGAATGTACGCTATAAGCTGTAGAATATGCTTCCTCTAGGATCTCTTCTATCAAATCATCCACATCAGGAACACACAATCTACCACTGATCCACAACGCACCGTCATCATCGAGTGTGAAATCAGTGAACTTCCCTGCTCGAACATTCTCTGCAAGCTCTTCTAGAATAGGATCTCGGCTCTGAGCTACTTTAATCCTATCTCTCAATACAGATCGCACCTTAAATTGAGCTAGCAGTCAACCTAACCTATTGATCTTCATCATTAGACCTTGATCCACCAACAAATGCAACTCCTGGATCAACGGTCTCCTCTCAACACTGATGTGAGCAAGACTGCCTGAGGACTTTCTACTTAAGGCATCTGTTACCATATTAGCCTTGCCTGGATGATATAAAATCTCACAGTCATAATCCTTTAATAATTCCAACCATCTCCTTTGCCTCAGATTCAGATCTCTCTGCTGGAAAATGTACTTAAGGCTCTTGTGATCAGTAAATATCTCACAAGTCACCCCGTACCGATAATGTCTCCAAATCTTTAAAGCAAATATCACTGCAGCCATTTCAAGGTTATGTGTAGGATAGTTCTACTTATGCTTCTTCAACTGCCTCGAAGCATAGGCTATCACCCTACCATTCTGCATCAACACACAACCAAGGCCAACTCTAAAGGCATCACAATAAACTGTGAACTTATCCACACTATTAGGTAAAGCTAACACTGGGGCTGTGGTCAATTTCTCCTTCAATAACTAGAAACTATTCTCACAAGCTTCTGACCACTCGAATCTAACATTCTTCTGAGTCAAATGAGTCATAGGGGCTACAATTCTAAAAAAATCCTGCACAAACCACCTATAATACCCGGCTAAACCTAGAAAACTTTGAATCTCAGTAACAGAAGTCGGTCTAGGCCATTCAGACACTGCCTCAATCTTCTGTGGATAAACCTGGATACCTTCTTTAGACACCACGTGTCCAAGAAAAGAAACACTCTCCATCCAGAAATCACACTTCGAGAATTTAGCATAAAGCTGATGATCTCTCAATGTCTGTAGTATAGTCCTCAAGTGATATACATGCTCCTGCATACTCCTCGAATAGAACAATGAAGACTACCACAAACTGATCCACATATGGTCTGAATACCCTATTCATCAGGTTCATAAAAGCTGTTGGTGCATTAGTCAAACCAAAAGACATCACCAGAAACTCATAATGGCCATATCACATGCAGAATGTCGTTTTAGGAACATCGGCTTCACTAATCCGCAACTGATGATAACCCGACCTCAGATCAACATTGGAAAAGAACTGTGCACCCTGTAGCTGATCAAATAAGTCATCTATCCTTGGGAGAGGATACTTGTTCTTCACTGTCACCTTGTTCAGCTCTCTGTAGTTAATGCACAGTCTCAAGGTACCATCCTTCTTCTTCATAAACAGGACTGGTGCACCCCAAGGGGAAACACTGGGTCTAATAAAACCCTTATCCAACAACTCTTGCAATTGCTCCTTCAACTCTTTCAACTCTGCAGGAGCCATTCTGTAGGGTGGCATAGATATTGGAGTAGTACCTGGAACCATATCTCTACAGAACTCAATCTCTTTATGAGGTGGTAAACTTGGCAACTCCTCAAGAAATACATCAGGAAACTCACAGGCAACAAGAACATCTGTGAGTGATAACTTCTCCACTGAAGTATCCCTAACCAATGCCAAATATCCCTGACATCCTTTCTTCAGCAACTTCTTAGCCGTAATAGCAGAAATAAGATTCTGAGGTGCTGAACTCCTATCACCCACAAACTTAAATTCTTCTTCATGAGGAATTTTGTAAGTCACCTCTTTATTCCGATAATCCACCATGGCATAGTGCTGAGATAACTAGTCCATACCCAAAATAACGTCAAATTCCATCACATCCAACAGAATCAAATTAGCGGGTAATTCTTTATCTCCCATGAGAACTGGACAACCAGAAAGAACAATATCGATGTCCAAGGAATCGCTCAGAGGAGTGGCAACAAACAAAGGAAAAGCCATCCTTGAAGCTTGCCAATAAGGCTTGGAAGCAAAAATGGGAGAAAGAAACGAATGCGTGGCACCCGGATCAAACAAAACCCATACATCCAGGTAACAGACAGAAACAATACCTGCCACGACTGCATTAGATGCCTGAGCATCTTGCTGAGTAAGGTGGAAGACTCTGGCCTGACCTCGACCTCCCTGCTGACTGGTAGAAGCTTGGCCAACACCTCTGGCACCTCATCTAGTACCTCTACCACGACCTTGCTGTGGAACAAGCTGAGTGGAACTCTGATGCTAGGCTGGAGGCAGTTAAAATGGCACAGGTGTAGCACTAGCAATCGACTACTGTGGGAATCACGAAATCTGCTGCTGCTGATACCCGGAGTAAGGACATGATCTGGCATAATGTCCTGTTTGCCTGCATCTGAAGCATGTTAGTGGTGTCAGGTAACATGGTCCCTGATGGACTCTATCGCAGGTCTGGCAAACACTGGCAGCTGATCCAGAACTGCGGCCACTGCTGCTGCTCGAAGCACCTGACCCAAATCTGAATGGTCTACACTGACCTCTACGGCCATGTCTACTGCTCCGATGCACTCGCTGCTGCTGCCTCTGACTTTGCTGAGTCGGTCCTCTCTGCTGACTACTCGAACTAACATGAAAACTAGAATATGGAGCAGCCTGCAATCCACTCGATTGAACTCCTAGTTGGTAATAATCAGTCATCGCTCCCTGCCTAACTAGCCTCAGCTCAATCTCCTTGGCCAACTCAATCATAGACTCTAGAGTAAGGCCTGCTATAGGCATACCAACAAATGTTAAACCCAAACCAGTGATGTAGGTAGTAACTGTGAAATACTGATCTCTCATCAAATCCTCTGCATATCTACCCAGCCAGAGGAACTTTCGGGTGTACTCCTCTATTGATCAATCACCAGGAGAAATGCTGGTCAATCGAAGATGATAACTCATGCGGAGAGGCTCTGGACAGAATCTCCTTATAAACCGCTCTCGAAACTGAGCCCAGGTCATCGTCATCGTATAGGGCTGAATCATCTGAATAAACCAGTCTAAGGCTGGTCCCTCAACAGATAACTGAACGATCATGATCCACTGATACTTGGTGTGAGCAATTTGAGTCCGAGTCTCAATCGAGTGCAGAAAGTCTAACGGATCGAAAGTCCCATCGAAGGCAATCCTGCTAACTCTGGCATAGAACAGATTTGCCTCAGGGTCAGACATACCCTGCTGATAGACAGGCTGAACAGGCTGAACAACTGGAGGTACAGGATCCTCAAACTCAAGCTCAGCAGGCTCCTTGTCCTGTAACTCTCTCTGCCTACGGTGACCTACCGCTCCTCGAGGTCTACCTCTGCCATGACCTCTGCATCTAACTGGCTGCTCAGGAGGTAAAACCTCATCCTGAAAAGACTCATCATCCTCGGCCTCAACGACCGGTGGAGCGACACGCGCTCACCTCCTCATTCTGAAAAGACAACAGAATGATTCAGACAAAATAGACAACGGAAGAATAACGCAGAAAACTAAAGTAAAGAATACTTATCAAGACATACTCAAACCTAATTTACTGCAGTAGTTACTAAAAGAAAAGATAATTTGAAAACTAGGGCCACAACTCACACAACTAACCCCTGACACAGAACTCTGCTCTGATACCAACTTTGTCACAACCCAAAATAGGGGTCATGACCGGCACTAGGGAACGGGAATTCTTTCGAATCCGGAACCCGTAGCAAGCCTTCAAATAAAACATGCAATATATAGTAACAGTAACATAAATTAAATAATTAAAAAATAATCCACCACGGGAATATTACAAAATAAATTACCACACAAAATCAACAACTCAATCTCATATATATAAATAAATCTTTAATACAAATCTAGTTCAAATATTTAAAGTACATATCTCATATAAATATAATACAACAATCTCACAATTGACCATAACTATTGCAGTGTCTAGATTATAAAAATATAACTCAAGTAAGCAGTTTACATAATAAAGCCAGGGTGGAAGAAATCCGGCGTACAGGTCTGCTACTGAGGTCTGATGAAGATGACTCTCCTGAAAAATAGTCAACAAAGGGGAGTCAGACCTCACTGAGTGAATTACTATAATATATATACATGCATACTAAATGTCAATGCACATAATCAAAAGTATATATAATAAATATATATACAAGCAAACACACACAGATGCAATAAAATCATTTTTATATATTTTTATTTAAAATCACTGTTTATGAAGGATTAAATAGAACCTAGAAAATCGCAACCTCAAAACAGTGTTAGAAAACACTCTAGCCATACAGGCTCACTTATTCCAAATATATTCAGTTGATCCATTTGGACAGTAGACTGGCCCTGAGACACTAAGTCAACTAAGCTCCAACAGTCTGACTGTCAGTGTGATTGGCCCCGAGACACTTGGTCAACTGAGCTCCAACAATCACACTCCCAAATCATATCTCACACATCAAATAATCAAATCCAATCAATATCCACAAATGGTTAGTAATATATCCTAAATGCTATCAGCGTACCGGTACGTACTCGGTCCTAGTGCTGCCCACTAGGTAGCACGTTCTATTGATATCCTTCATTATTAAATATAAAACTTACATTCAAAAATAAATGATGCATGTATTTAAATAAAATAGCAACATAAACCATATATATACTAGAAATATACCAAAAGTAAACCAGGTATATTTCGAGTATATATACGTCAAATAAATCCAACTAAATTACAAAATAAACTAGAAATATATTCAAAAACATTTTAAACATAATTCATTAATAAAACATGCATATAGTTTAAAATATACCAAAAATAAACCAAAAGTAAACTAAAATAAACTCAAGTACTAATTAATACCCATTATGCATTTTTAGTCAAAATAAAACATAGATTTCTAAAATCATGCACCCTAGAGCATATATATATATAATAGTAACTCACTATTTATTGCACTCCTCGAGATGGATCCGATGGGCCCTGGTCCACTAGGCCTCGGTCTCGGCACAACTAAACAAACAAAAATGACAGGAATCAGAACAAATCTAACAGAAGTTCTAAAGACTCGATCTAGAATACTAAAGATAGAATTAGGATTAAAGCTCGATCGGACATCACGTTTTACGAGAATTCTATTAAAAATTCGACAGAACCTCCCCTATAAAATGAACATCTCTCTACTCAAAGAGTAAAGCCGGCCCTACAAAGAAACACACTTCAAAAATAAACACATAATTCAATCAAAATCCCTCGGTCGGACTCCAAACTACAAATCACCGACCGAGGTCCACAATTCACAGAATATTTACAAAATACCGAAAATTCCCTTATATACTAAAAATACATTTTATAAGTAGAAATTATGTAATTAACTCTAAAATACAGTAAAAACCTATAAAAACTCATTTTATTAGAAAAATCGTATATTATACATATAATTGAAAATAATTTACAAAAAATAGTTTTAATTAGTTAAAAATACTAAATAATTTTTAGAAATCATTTTTATACCCTAAATAACTATTAAAACCGATTTAATTGCATTTTTAACCAATTTAATGTAAAATTACCAAAATACCCCTATATATATATATAAATATACTAAAATTAATCCAAAAATTCACCAAAATAATATAATTGCACAAAAATTAATTTTCTCAACATATATTTCAATAATATCAATAAATATACTCAATTAACCAATTAATTTCAATTAAACACATAATTAACCCTATTTTCTCAAAATTACATAAACTAAATAAATTCAAAATAAATACATAAAAATTCATAAAAATTACAAATAAATTTCTATAATTCATTTCAACACCTATATTTACCATAAAACACAATTTCATAATTTAATTATGTAATATCCCGTGTTTTTAAATATTTTTACACTGTACCGGGATATGCAGTGTTAATAATTTTTGTATATATATTACGATATTTTTACGAGTTAATATATATTTAAAACCTATTTTAATTATTGTGTTTTATTTATAGTGCTTTACGTAAAATTTTCCCGAGACTTTCATTTTCGGGAAAATTTTCACGTAAATAATTTATTATAATTATTTTAAATATATTTTCGGACTTGCATGAACTCATACGTATTTTTAAATTACTAAATAAAGCCTATGTGTGTAATTATTTATTTAATTAGGGTTTAATTTATTACCCTAATATTTTAGTAATTAATTAATTATTTTATTATTTATTTAATTATTTTTATTTAGTATAAATTGTTAAAATATTAAATTTTATGTGTGTGGCGTATTATTTAATGTGTGTAATTTAATATTATTTTATTATATAGTATAAAGTATATATATATACATATAGATATTAAAACAAAAGGATTTTTGGAAAATTACCGAATTGCCCCCTCCCTCTCCTTCTTCTCTCCCAATCGCCTACCCTCACTGCGCCTCCCATTCCAGCACGCCGGACCGCCCTTCGCCGCCACCAACTGCCGCCAACCTTCTTCCCCTTCCTTCCTCTTCCCCTCCGACGTAACCAGGCCGCCGGAAGCCCACTGGAACACCCGAAATTTGCCATGGCAGCAAGTTGAGCTTCTCGCCGTCGACGATGATTTCGGCCACCATTTCGTGCACCGCCGGTCTTCATCGACTCCTTGAGCTCCGGTGATTCCAATTCTAAGCTCCTTTTGGCCTGAAATCAAGTGGATTTTGAGGTTTGAGCTAAAACTCAATTCGGTCACATTATGGTTTTCGATTTTTTTTGAGCTTTGAATTGATTGATTCATGAAAACTCCCTTCACAAATGTTGATCCTAGTAGCTTAATATACATGTATGAATTTTTGTGGAAATTTTGGAGATTGTTTGGATTTTTGGGTATTTTGAATATTTTAATATTATTTTCTAATTTTCGAAAATTAATTATTTAAATTATTAAATTGTGTTTTATGGTTAAATTAGGTGTTGAAATGAATTATAGGATTTATTTGGAATTTTTATGAATTATTATGTATTTATTTTGAATTATTTAAGTTTATGTAATTTTGGGAAATTAGGGTTAATTGTGTTTTTAATTGAAATTAATTGGTTAATTGAGTTTAATTATTGATAGTATTGATAAATATGTTGAGAAAATTAATTTGGATAATTTTATAATTTTTGGTGAATTTTTGAAGTAATTTTAGTATATTTATATATATAGGGGTATTTTGGTAATTTTACCCAAAATTGGCTAAAAATGTAATTTAATTGGTTTTAATAGTTATTTAAGGTATAAAAATGATTTCTATAAATTATTTGGTATTTTAACTAATTAAAACTATTTTTTCGTGAATTATTTTCAATTATATATATAATATACGATTTTTTCTAATAAAATGAGTTTTATCGGTTTTTATTGTGTTTAAAGGTTAATTATGTAATTTCTACCTATAAAATGTATTTCTGTGATTTAAGGGTATTTTTGGTATTATCAGAATTGTTCTGTGATTGTGGACCCCGGTCGGCGGACTGTAGTTTGAAGTCCGACCGAGGGGTTGTGGATTTGTGTTGAGCCTGTTTTTTCGAAAGCGTATTTCTTTGCAGGGTCGCTCTACTCTTTTGAGTAGAGAGATGTCCGTTTTACAGGGGAGGTTCTACCGAATTTTTGATAGAATTCTCGTAAAACGTGATATCTGGTCGAACCCTGATATCGATTCTGTTTTTAATACTCTAGATTGAATTCTAGGATTTCTGTTAGGTTTATTCTAATGTCTGTCGTTATTTACTTGTTTAGTTGCGCCGAGACCGAGGGCTAGTGGACCAGGCCCGTCGGACCCATCTCGTGGAGCGCACTAATTTGTGAGTTACTATACTATATATATGCTTAGGATGCATGATTTAGAAATATATGTTTTATTTTGATTAAAATGCATAAATAATATGATTTGTATTTAAGTATATTTTTGGTATTTATTAAATTACATGCATGTTTTGTAAATAAAATATATTTAAAATGTTTTTAAATATATTTCTAGCTTAATTTATAATTTGATGGGATTTATTTGACGTATATATACTCGAAATATACCTGGTTTACTTTTGGTATATTTCCGGTATATATATGGTTTATATTGTTATTTTATTTAAATTCATGCATCATTTATTTTGTGAATGACATGTTTTATATTTATTAATGAAGGATATCGATAGAACGTGCTACCTAGTGACAGCACTAGGGACCGAGTACGTACCGGTACGCCTATAGTATTTAGGCTATATTACTAACCATTTGTGGATATTGATTGATATGATTATTTGATGTGTGAGATATGGTTTGGAGGTGTGATTGCTGGAGCTCGGTTGACCAAGTGTCTCGGGGCAATCACACTGGCAGTCAGACTGCTGGAGCTCGGTTGACTTAGTGTCTCGGGGCTAGTCTACTGTCCAAATGGATTAAGTGGATATATTTTGGAATAAGTGAGCCTGTATGGCTAGAGTGTTGTCTAACACTGTTCCGAGGTTGCGATATTCTAGGGTTTCTATGTAATCCTTCATAAACTGTGATTTTCAATAAAATATATAAAAATGATTTTCTGCATCTGTGTGAATTTGCCTGTATATATATACATATTAGATATGTATTATTGACTGTATGCATTGTCATTTAGTATGCATGTATATATATTATAGTAATTCACTCAGTGAGGTCTGACTCCCCTCCGTTGACTATTTTTTAGGAGAGTCAACATCTTCAGACCTCAGTAGCAGGTCGATACACCGGATTTCTTCCACCCCGGCTTCTTTGTGTAAATTACTTACTTGAGTCTTATTTTTATAATCTAGACACTGCAAGTAGTTGTAAATTAAATTGTGGGATTTTATGTATTTATCTATGTGAGATATTGTATTATTTGAAACTGGATTTGTATTGAAAGATTTATATATATGAGATGAGATTTGATTTAAATCTAGTTGATGGAAATGTTACTATCATATTTATGATTTCTATTTCCGCTGCATATAATATTATTATTGTTATTATTGCATGTTTTATTTTATTTTTAGGCTTGCTACGAGTTTTATTTTATTTTATTTTATCATATTTTATTTCAGCATGAAGATTAAGCTACTAAGATCATAGCTTATGAAGGAAGTTTTCATGAATCAATCAAATTGAAGCTCAAAAAAAATCATGAACCCTAATAGGCCGAAATTGCAAAATCAAAACCTAGGCAAATCTAGACCATTTTAATTGAAACAAAGCTTGGAATCACACTCACCCCGAGCACAAGGAGAAGATAGAGACCGGTGGTGTCGAAAATGGTGGTCGGAATCACATCGTATCGACGGTGAGGAAGAGTTTCGACTTTCTGGCCAAAACGAGCTCCTCCGACACCGAAGATGGCTGCTGCAGGTGGCGGGGGTGGCTGAGGAAGAAGGTGGCACGCTGAGAGGCACACCGATGGGAAGAAAACGGCATGATAGACGGTGGAACGGCGATGGGAGGTGATCGGGAAGAAGGAGAGGGAGTCAGGGGCAAAATGGTAATTTGGTAAAGTTTTTTATTTTTAAACTATATATTATGTATATATGTATATATATATTTAATCACACTATATATTATAATAATATAAACTCTTACACACATTAAATATACTCCACACACATATAATTTAATATATTTAATAATTTATATACTTAAAATAATTAAATAATATTAAAACTAAATAATAAATAATAAAAATTAGGGTAATTAATTAAACCCTAGTTTAATTTAAATATATACACATATATACACTTTATTTTAGCACTTTAAAAATATATATGAGTTCATACAAATTCGTAAAATTGTTTAAAATAATTAATATTAAATTATTTATGTGTTAATTTCCCCGAAAATAGAATTCTCGGGAAAATTTTACGTAAAGCACTTAAAATAACATAAAATAATTAAAATAAGCTTTAAATAAATATCAAACTCATAAAAATATCATAATTATATACAAAATTATTAACACTGCATGTCCCGATGCAGTTTAAAATATTTTAAAAACTTGGATATTACAGTAAAAATAATTTTAGTACCTTAAATAATTATAAAACCAACTAAAGCCTATTATTTAACTATAATCTTAACAAAATTATGTATTTACCCTTATAATTCAAAAATACACATAATATACTAATATTACTCCAAAATTCTATAAAAATTCTATAAATGCATAAAAATTATTTTCTCAACATATATATTACTATTGTTAACTAAAACACATTATTAAACAATAATTTCAACAAAAACCCAACTATAAGCTAATTATCCAATATTGACATAATATAAAAATATTTATAAAAATTACATAAAATCACAAAAAATTATAATCTCAACACTATAATTAATAATAACCCATAAAAACACTAAATCAATAAATTTTATAATTAAATAAATTAATTTACGAAAATTAATAAAATAATAATAAAATATTCAAAAATTCACAAAAATTAAAATAAATTCCAAAAATTATACAAAAATTCATAAAGGTAGATTAAGCTTCCAGGAACAACTTTTGTGAAAGGAGTTTGCAAGATTCATCAAGATCAAGTTTAAAAAAAATTCAAAAAACCCTAAAGTTTCATAAACTAAAAATCAACAAAACTCAAGAAATAGGTGATGAAAGCTTAAACTAAGCTTAGATTCATGCTCACCAGAGTCTACAAAGTTGATAGAGACTGAAAGCTCAAGAAACGATGGCTGGAAGTGATGGAGGCACAGTGGATGTTGGTGACAGGGATGGTGGAAGGGGAAAGGTTCTACATTTTTTTTTTGCTGTGTTTTGGTTTTGTTGAATGTGTTTATGTGTGTGCATGTGTTTTGTGTGGATATATACATGTGGATGTGTGTTTATATATGTGTATGTGTATTGTTTTGTTTGTTTATGTATATATTTTAATAATAAACTATGTAATATAATATAATAATAATTCTTTATAATAAATTAATCTCAACCACCCATTATAGTCTATATATATATATATATATATATATATATATATATATATATATATATATATATATATATATATAGGTACACACACACATGTCACACACATGCATAATAATATACACAATATAAAATCAACAACAATTAAAATTAATACTATTAATAAAATATTGGATGATAAGAATAATATTCATAATAATATTAAACAATAAAATAATACTAATGAAAATAATAACCATGATAATAATAACACACAACACATTTGAAAATAACAATAATATTGTCACGACCCAAAACAGGGGCCATGACCGGTGCTAAGGAACGGGAATTCTTTCGAATCCAGAACCCGTAGCAAGCCTAAAAATAAAATAGAACATGCAATAATAATAACAATATATAATGCAGCGGAAATAAAAATCATAAATATCACAATATTATTTTCACCAACTGGATTTAAGTCAAATCTCATCTCATATATAAAAATCTTTAAATACAAATCCAGTTCAAATATAATACAATATCTCACATAAATAAAATACATAAAATCCCACAATTAATTTACAACTACTGCAGTGTCTAGATTATAAAAATAAGACTCAAGTAAGCAGTTTACACAAAGAAGCCGGGGTGGAAGAAATCCGGCGTATGGGCCTGCTACTAAGGTCTGAAGATGTTGACTCTCCTGAAAAATAGTCAACGGAGGGGAGTCAGACCTCACTGAGTGAATTACTATAATATATATACATGCATACTAAATGACAATGCATACAGTCAACAGTATATATATATATAATATGTATATATACAGGCAAATACACACAGATGCAATAAAATCATTTTATATATATTTCATTGAAAATCATCTTTTATGAAGGATCAAATAGAACCCTATGATATCGAAGCCTCAAACAGTGTTAGACAACACTCTAGCCATACAGGCTTACTTAATCCAAATATATCCACTTAATCCATTTAGACAGTAGACTGGCCCTGAGACACTAAGTCAACCGAGCTCCAGCAGTCTGACTGCCAGTGTGATTGGCCCTGAGACACTAGGTCAACTGAGCTCCAGCAATCACACCCAAATCACATCACACACATCAAATATTCATAACCAATCAATATCCACAAATAGGTTAGTAATATAGCCTAAATGCTATAAGCGCACCGGTACGTACTCGGTCCTAGTGCTGCCCACTAGGTAGCACGTTCTATTGATATCCTTCATCAATAAATATAAAACATCCATTCACAATACATGATGCATGAATTTAAATAAAATAACAATATAAACCATATATATACCGGAAATATACCAAAAGTAAACCAAGTATATTTCGAGTATATATCCGTCAAATAAATCCAATTAAATTACAAAATAAACTAGAGATATATTTGAAAACATTTTACACACAGTTCATTATAAAACATGCATATAATTTAATATATACCAAAAATAAACCAAAAATAAACTTAAATACAAATCACATTATTTATGCATTTTAATCAAATAAAACATATATTTCTAAAATCATGCACCCTAAGCATCTATATATAAAATAGTAACTCACAAATTAGTGCGCTCCACGAGATGGGTCCGACGGGCCTGGTCCACTAGCCCTCGGTCTTGGCGCAACTAAACAAACAATAACGATAAAAATCAGAATAACCCTAACAGAAATCCTAGAATTTGATCTAGAATATTTAACACAGAATTGAGATTAGGGTTCGACCGGACATCACGTTTTACGAGAATTCTACCAAAAATTTGATAGAACCTCCCCTGTAAAATGGACATCTCTCTACTCAAAGAGTAGAGCCAACCCTGCAAAGAAACACACTTCGAAAAACAAGCTCAACACTCAACCATAACCCCTCGGTCGGACTCTAAACTACTGTATACCGATCGGGGTCCACAAACATAGAACAATTCTGAAAATACGAAAAATATCCTTAAATCACAGAAATACATTTTATATGTAGAAATTACATAATTAACCTTAAAACACTGTAAAAACCGATAAAAACTCATTTTATTAGAAAAACTGTATATTATATATATAATTGAAAATAATTCACGAAAAATAGTTTTAATTAGTTAAAAATACCAAATAATTTGTAGAAATCATTTTATACCTTAAATAACTATTAAAACCAATTAAATTACATTTTTAGCCAATTTAGGGTAAAATTACCAAAATACCCCTATATATATAAATATACCCAAATTACTTCAAAAATTCACCAAAAATTATACAATTATCCAAAATTAATTTTCTCAACATATTTATCAATAATATTAATAATTAAACTCAATTAACCAATTAATTTCAATTAAAAACACAACTAACCCTAATTTCCCAAAATTGCATAAACTTAAATAATTCAAAATAAATACATAGAAATTCATAAAAATTCCAAATAAATTCCTATAATTCATTTCAACACCTAATTTAACCATAAAACACAATTTCATAATTTATTTAATTAATTTCCGAAAATTAGAAAATAATATTAAAATATTTAAAAATACCCAAAAATCAAAATAATCTCCAAAAATTCTACAAAAATTCACACATGTAGATTAAGCTACTAGGATTAATATTTGTGAAGGGAGTTTTCATGAATCAATCAATTTGAAGCTCAAAAAATTCAAGAACCCTAATATGGCCGAAATTGAAAATTCGAAACCTAAGCAAATCAAGACAATTTAATCTCAAACCAAAGCTAGAATCACACTCACCGGAGCTCAAGGAGAAGAAAGAGACCGGCGGTGTCGAAAATGGTGGTCGAAAAGTTGGTGAACGGCGAGGAGAGGAAGTTTAAGTCAAAATGGGGAAAATGGGGCTAGCCAGCGTCGGGGAAGAAGCTTGGGGCGGCGGAGCAGCTGGCTGGGGAAGGCGGAGCTGCTGGCGGCACACCGACGGCAAGGGAACGGCAGTTGCAGATGGTGGTTGGTGATCGGGCACGGGAAGGAAGAAGAAGAAGAAGAAAAGAAAAGAAAAGGAAAGGAAAAGAAAAGAAAAAGAAAAAGAAAGAAAAAGAAAAAATAAAAAATAAATAATAATAAAAAAATAATTTTTTAATAAAATAATTGGGAAAAATCACACACCACACATTATTATTTACAATTTAATAATAAATAAAATAATTAAATAACAATAAAATTAATAAACAAATAATAAAATATTAGGGTAATATTAAACCCTAATTAAATAAATAATTACATGTATACACGGTGTTTAATATTTTAAAATATGTATGAGTTCATGCAAGTCTGTAAATATATTTAATATAATTAATAATAAATTATTTACGTGCAAATTTCCCCGAAAATGCAAGTCCCGGGAAAATTTTACGTAAAGCACTGTAAATAATACACAATAATTAAAATAGGTTTTAAATACATATCAACTCGTAAAATATCATAATATATATACAAAAATTATTAACACTGAATACCCCGATACCGTGTAAAAATGTTTAAAAATACGGAATATTACAAATATAAACAATATTTATGAAAATAATTTAATAATGCAATAATGTAAATCAATAAAAAAATAAAATAATGTTAGTACTTAAAAATAATATTAAAATAACCTTGTACTAAATTAACATTATTAAAATAATAGTACTCAAAAATAATAAATATACATAATGAAATTTAAAAGTCCAAAATAATAAGTTCTAAAATAATATATTTACATAGAAAATTCAATTAAATATAAAATAATAATAATTAATCACAAAATAGTAAAATAATTAAATTAAACTTTTAAAAATTATTAACACTGCATATCTCATTATTTAATAAAATAATTTAAAAACCAGGATTATTATAGTCTCCCCTCCTTATAAGAATTCATCCCCAAATTCCAAGAAAAGAATAGACAAGAATCAAGGAGGAAGGAGATACGGGTAAGAAGCTCGTATCTCAACTTCAGTCTCCAAGGTAAGCTCTTTCATGTTGTTGCTTCGCCACAATATCTTGACTATCGGAAACTGGTTCGAACATAACTATCGAGCTTGATAATCTATAATCACAACTGATTCCTTCTTGAATTTTAGATCTTTGTTCACTTCTACGTTGTCCGGCTGTAACACGTGGGAAGGGTCCGAAATACACTTTCTCAGCATCGAGACATGGAACACTGGATGCACTTAGAATAAATTTAGAGGCAAAGCCAACTGATGTGCAACCATACTAAGTCTTATCATTCCATTCTTCGGGGACACCTTCAAAATTACAGTCTTCGATCCAAAATTCCATATCTTTGCGTCTTTGATCCGCATAGCTCTTCTATCTGCTAGCTATTGTCTCTAATCTTTTTCTAACCACAACAACTTTCTTCGCTGCATTCTAGACAATCTCAGTGTCACAACCCAAAATAGGGGCCATGACCGGTGCTAGGGAACGGGAATTCTTTCGAATTCAGAACCCATAGCAAGCCTTAAAATAAACTAAAACATGCAACAATAATAATAACATAAATAATAAATTATGCAACGGAAAAAATATCATAAATAATTAAATAATAATCCACCACGGGATTTAAAACAACAACTCATCTCACATATAAATAAACTTTTAATACAAATCCAGTTCAAATATTTTAAGTACATAACTCATACAAATATAATACAACATCCTATTATAATTTTACAACTACTGTAGTGTCTAGATTATAAAATAAAACTCAGATAAGCAGTTTACATAGTGAAGCCGAGGGGGAAGAAATCCGGCGTATGGGTCTGCTACTGAGGTCTAAAGATGATGACTCTCCTGAAAAATAGTCAACGGAGGGGAGTCAGACCTCATTGAGTGAATTGTTATAATATATATACATGAATACTAAATGACAATGCACACAGTCAAAAGTATATATAATACGTATGTATACAAGCAAATACACGCAGATGCAATAAAATCATTTTATATATTTTTATTGAAAATCACTGTTTATGAAGGATCAAATAGAACCCTAGAAAATCGCAACCTCAAAACAGTGTTAGACAACACTCTAGCCATACAGGCTCACTTATTCCAAATATATTCACTTGTTCTATTTGGACAGTAGACTGGCCCCGAGACACTAAGTCAACCGAGCTCCAGCAGTCTGACTGTCAGTGTGATTAGCCCCGAGACACTTGGTCAACCGAGCTCCAGCAATCACACTCCCAAATCATATCTCACATCACATAAATCAATCCATCCAATATCCACAAATGGTTAGTAATGAAACCTAAATGCTATCAGCGTACCGGTACGTACTCGGTCCTAGTACTGCCCACTAGGTAGCACGTTTTATTGATATCCTTCATTTTAAATATAAAACATACATTCATAAATAAATGATGCATGAATTCGAAATAAATAACAACATAAACGATATATATACTAGAAATATACCAAAAATAAACCAGATATATTTTGAGTATATATACGTCAAATAAATCCAATATAATTGTAAAATAAACTAAATATATATTTAAAAACATTTTAAATATAAATGTTTAATAAAGCATGCACATAATTTAAAATATATAAAAAATAAACCAAAAATAAACTAAAAATAAACTTAAGTACTAATTAAATCATTTATGCATATTTAATCAAAATAAAACATACATTTCTAAAATCATGCACCCTAAAACATATATATATATATATAAAATAACAATCACTATTTATTGTGCTCCTCGATATGGGTCCGACGGGCCTGGTCCACTAGGCCTCGGTCTTGATACAACTAAATAAACAAACGACAACAGACATCAGAATAAATCTAATAGAAAATCCTAGAAACTCGATCTAGAATACAAAACACATAATTAAAATCAGAATTCGACCGGACATCACATTTTACGAGAATTCTACCAAAAATCCGACAGAACTTCCCCTATAAAACGGACATCTCTCTACTCAAAGAGTAGAGCCGGCCCTGTAAAGAAACACACTTCAAGATAGACACAGAATTCACAACCAAAACCCCTTGGTCGGACTCCAAACTACAATTCACCGACCGAGGTCCACAATTCACAGATTATTACAGAAATACCGAAAATGCCCTTATATAATAAAAACACATTTGATAAATCAAAATTACGTAATTAACCCTAAAACACATTAAAAACCAATGAAAACTCATTTTATTAGAAAAATCGTATATTATATATATAATTTGAAAATAATTTACGAAAAATAGTTTTAATTAGTTAAAATACTAAATAATTTGTAGAAATCATTTTTATGCCCTAAATAACTATTAAAATCAATTTAATTACATTTTTAGCCAATTTAGTGTAAAATTACCAAAATACCACTATATATATAAATTTGCTAAAATTAATCAAAAATTCACCAAAAATAGTATAATTATTCAAAATTAATTTTCTCAACATATATTTCAATAATATCAATAAATATACTCAATTAACCAATTAATTTCAATTAAACACATAATTAACCCTATTTTTCAAAATTACATAAACTTAATAAATTCCAAATAAATATATAAAAATTCAAAAAAATTACAAATAAATTTCTATAATTCATTTCAACACCTATAATTACCATAAACACAATTTCATAATTTAATTAATTAATTTTCGAAAATTAGAAAATATTAATAAAATAATCAAAAATACCCAAAAATCAAAATAAATTCAAAAAATTCTACAAAAATTACAGCATGTAGATTTAGCTTCTAGGATCAAATTTTGTGAAGGAAGTTTTCATGAATCAATCAAATTGAAGCTCAAAAAAATCAAGAACCCTAATAGGCCAAATTTGCAAAATTGAAATCTAGGGAAATCTATACCATTTTAAGTGAAACAAAGCTTGGAATCACACTCATCGGAGCTCAAGGAGAAGATAGAGACCGGTGGCATCTAATTTGGTGGTCGAAAATGGCTTGATCAGAGCTTGATCAATTTTCGGCTTCTTTGAGAAAAACCGATCAAAACTCATCGGAAATGGGTGCTTCAGGCGTTGGGAATGGCTGGCAAGGGAGGAGGAAGGATGAGAGGCACACCAATGGCAAGAAAACCAGCTGGAAATGGTGGAAGCCGATCGGGAGGGAAGAAGGAGAAGAGAGGGGCAAAATCATAAATAAAGCAAACTTTATAATTTTGTTATATAATAATGTATATATATATATATATATATATATATATATATATATATATATATATATATCCACACTATATTATAATATTATATATATATTCCCACACACAAATAATACTCACCACACAATTAATTTAATATATTTAATAATTTATACACTTATAATTAATTAATTAATATTAAAACTAAATAATAAAAATTAAGGTAATTAATTAAACCCTAATTTAATTTAAATAAATACACATATATACAATTTATTTAGCACTTAAAAATTATATATGAGTTCATGCAAATTCGTAAAACTAGTCAAAATAAATAGTATTGAATTATTTACGTGTCAATTTCCCCGAAAATAAAATTCCCGGAAAAATTTTACGTAAAGTACTTAAAATAATTAAGAATAATTAAAATAACTTAATAATTATCAAACATACTAAAATAATCATAAATCATAAATATATGTACAAAAATTATTAACACTGCATATCCCGATGCAGTATAATAATATTTTAAAAAACTCGAGATATTACACTCAGGTCTAAATAAGACTTTCCTCCATACAAGCCTCATATGGTGTCATTCCAATACTGCCATGGTAGCTCTTATTATAAGCGAACTCCACAAGTAGCAAATAATCAATCCAGGTACCTCCCACATCCAAAACACACATCTCAACAAATCTTCCATTGTCTAGATCGTCTTCTCATACTGACTATTTGTCTGAGGATGAAAAGCAATACTAAAATCTAACCTGGTGCCCATCGCTTCCTACAACTTTTGCCAAAATCGAGAGGCAAATGTTGTACCTTTACCATATACAATGGACATAGGTATTCCACGCAGGCACACAACGTGCTTCATGTATAGCTTAGCCAACTTAGCTACTGATAAGTGGCTTCACAAGCAAGAAATGTGCAGACTTAGTCAACATATCCATAATCACCCAGATGGAATCATATCCATCCTTGGAACGAGGTAAACCAACCACAAAATCTATAGTAATTCTCTCCCATTACCACCTAAAGTTCAAAAGAGATCAAAACTTCCTAGAAGACTTCTGATGTTCAACTTTCACCAGCTAGCAAATTAAACACTTAGACGTACAATCAGTCACATCCTTCTTTAATCCAACCCACTAGTACTGATCCTGAATACTGTGATACTTCTTGGTAACATCTGGATATACACTGCAAGTTCATTCTGCAGCTTATATAGAATCTCTTTCTCAGATTACAACATCAACCCTATACAATTAACTTGTGCATCTCTTCTCGGCAGAGTATTCTATAGTGAAATGTCATGATGACATGCTATGATGAATGTTATGATGATATGTTATGATGTAATGTTATGATGAAATGCTGGAATGAAATGTCATGATGAAATGCTGTAATGAGATGCTATGATGATATGATGAAATGCTATAATGATATCAAGTCTTCTCTAGCACTTGGAAACTATTCTAACAAACATCTATTCACACAAACTTCATATTATTCTGAGTTACGTGGGTCATAGGAGCTGCAATTCTAAAGAATTCTGTTCAGATTTCCTATGACACCTAGTTAAACCCAGAAAATTACAAATCTCAATAAATTTAGTCAGTCTGGGCCACTTTGATACTGCTTTGATCTTTTATGGATCAACTTGAATACTATCCTTAAACACTATACTTCCAAGAAAAATAATACTCTCCACCCAATGATCACACTTCCTGAATTCAGCATAAAGCTGACATTCTCTTAGTGTATGTAGTATGATCCTCAAGTGATATACGTGCCCTTTCATTCACTTCGAATACGCTAGTATATCATTAATGAAGACTACTACAAACTGATCCATAACTAATAATAACCTGACTTCAAATCAATCTTAGAAAAGAACTGTGCACCTTGTAGCTGATCAGACAGGTCATCTATCCTCAGAAGAGGATACTTATTCTTCACTGTCATCTTATTCAGCTCTCTGCAGTCAATGCACAGTCTCAGGGTACCATCTTTCTTCTTCACCATCAGGACTAATGCACCCCAAGGAGAAACACAAGGTCTGACAAAACCCTTTTCTAACAGATCTTATAATTGCTTCTACAGCTCTACTAGAGCCATTTTATAGGGCTATGTCAAAATAGGAGCTACATCATGAACCATATCGATACAGAATTCAATTTCTGTGAGGTGGTAAATCTGGCAACTCATCAGGAAACTCACAAGCAATTGGAACACCTGTGAGAGACAACTTCTCCACTGAAGTATCCCTAACTAGAGCCAAGTATTCATAACAACCCTTCCTCAGCATCTTCCTAGCAATGATAGTGGAGATAAGATTATGAGGTGTAGAACTCTTATCACCAACAAACTTAAACTCTTCTTCGTCAGGAATTCTGAAAATTACATCTTTACTCCGAAAATCAACCACTGTATAGTGCTGAAACAACCCTTTTTACATCTCACCAAGATCAATTACACCCAAAAGACTGAATTCACAATAACTCTCCGAATCTCAGTTTTCGATTCAGATGCCCACATATATATCAAACTTAATCTTGTAACACATAGTTCCACCAGTCTCCTCTTATATTGTATCATGTCTTCAGCATGACGTATTAGATTGAAGAGTTTACAGGTAATCTTCTTCACTGATTGCTGTAATATCCCGAGTTTTTAAATATTTTTATACTGCATCGGGATATGCAATGTTAATAATTTTTGTATATATTCATGACATTTTTTATGAGTTTGTAATCTATTTAAAGCTAATTTTAATTATTTTATATTATTTTAAGTACTTTACGTAAGGAAATTATATTTTCGGGGAAATTGATACGTAAATAATTTAATATAAATTATTTTGACTAGTTTTACGAACTTGCATGAACTCATATATAATTTTTAAAGTGCTAAAATAAAATGTATATATGTGTATTTATTTAAATTAATTAGAGCTTAATTAATTGTCTTAATTTTATTATTTAGTTTTAATATTAATTAATTAATTTTAAGTGTATAAATTATTAAATATAATAAAATATTTGTGTGGTGAGAATTAATTGTGTGTGGGAATATATATATTATAATATAAGTGTGGATATATATATATACATATATACATAATTTATTATCAAAATTATAAAGTTTGCATTATTTACCAAAATGCCATTGTCTCCTTCATTTTTCCTCCTGATCAGTTTCCACCATTTCCTGCCATTTGCAGCTGATTTCTTTGCCGTCGGTATGCCTCTCATCCTTCCTCCTCACTTTCCAGCGATTCCCGATGCCTGAATCACCCTTTTTCGATGAGTTTTGACCGATTTTTCTCAAATAAGCCGAAAATTGATCAAGCTCCGACCAAGCCGTTTCCGGCCACCAAATTTGATGCCACCAGTCTCTATCTTCTCCTTGAGCTCCGGTGAGTGTGATTCCAAGTTTTTTTTCACTTAAAATGGTCTAGATTTCCCTAGGTTTCAATTTTTCAATTTCGGCCATTTAGGGTTTCAAAATTTTTTTAGCTTCAATTTGATTGATTCATGAAAACTTCCTTCACAAAATTTAATCCTGGAATCTGAATCTACATGTTGTAATTTTTGTAGAATTTTTGGAATTTATTTTGATTTTTGGGTATTTTTGATTATTTTATTAATATTTTCTAATTTTCGAAAATTAATTAATTAAATTAGGAAATTGTGTTTTATGGTAATTAAAGGTGTTAAAATGAATTATAGAAATTTATTTGTGAATTTTTATATATTTATTTTGAAATTATTAACTTTATGTAATTTTGAAAAATAGGGTTAATTATGTGTTTAATTGAAATAAATTGGTTAATTAAGTATAGTTATTGATATTATTGAAATATATGTTGAGAAAATTAATTTTGAGTAATTATATTATTTTTGGTGAATTTTTGGATTTATTTTAGTATATATATATATAGGGGTATTTTGGTAATTTTACACTAAATTGGCTAAAAATGTAATTAAATTGGTTTTAATAGTTATTTAAGGTATAAAAATGATTTCTACAAATTATTTAGTAGTTTTAACTAACTAAAACTATTTTTCGTAAATTATTTTCAAATTATATATATAATATACGATTTTTCTAAATAAATGAGTTTTTATCGGGTTTTAACGTGTTTTAGGGTTAGTTATGTAATTTGGACTTATAAAATGTATTTTTATTATATAAGGGCATTTTTGGTATTTTGTGAATAATATGAGAATTGTGGACCTCGATCGGTGAATTGTAGTTTAGAGTTCGACCGAGGGGTTGTGATTGTGAATTCTGTGTATTTTTAAGTGTGTTTCCTTGCAGGACCGAGTCTACTCTTTGAGTAAAGAGACGTCCGTTTCACAGGGGAGGTTCTGCTAAATTTTCTGTAGAATTCTCATAAAACGTCCGGTTGAATTCCTATTTTAATTATATGTCTAGTATTCTAGATCGAGTCTTTAGAACTTTTATTAGATTTATTCTGATATTCTGTGGTCGTTTGTTTGTTTAGTTGCGCCGAGACCAAGGCCTAGTGGACCAAGCCCATCGGACCCATCTCGAGGAGCGCAATAAATAGTGAGTTGTTATTTTATATATATATGCTTTAGGGTGCATGATTTAGAAATGTATGTTTTATTTTGATTAAATATACATAAATGATTTAATTAGTACTTAAGTTTATTTTTAGTTTATTTTTTGTTTATTTTTGATATATTTTAAATTATATGCATGCTTTATTAAACATTTATATTTAAAATGTTTTTAAATATACATTTAGTTTATTTTACAATTATATTGGATTTATTTGACGTATATATACTCGAAATATACCTGGTTTATTTTTGGTATATTTATAGTATATATATCGTTTATATTGTTATTTATTTCGAATTCATGCATCATTTATTTATGAATGTATGTTTTATATAATAAATAAAGGATATCAATAAAACGTGCTACCTAGTGGGCAGCACTAGGACCGAGTACGTACCGGTACGCTGATAGCATTTAGGCTATATCACTAACCTATTGGTGGATATTGATTGGGTTTGATTATTTGATGTGTGAGAAATGATTTGGGAGTGTGATTGTTGGAGCTCGGTTGACCAAGTGTCTCGGGGCCAATCACACTAACAGTCAGATTGCTGGAGCTTGGTTGACTTAATGTCTCAGGGCCAATCTAATGTCCAAATGGAATAAGTGAATATATTTGAAATAAGTGAGCCTGTATGGCTAGAGTGTTGTTTAACACTATTTTGAGGTTGCGATTTTCTAGGGTTCTACTTGATCCTTCATAAATAGTGATTTTCAATAAAAATATATAAAATGATTTTATTGCATCTGTGTGTATTTGCTTGTATACATATGTATTATATATACTTTTGACTGTGTGCATTGTCATTTAGTATGCATGTATATATATTATAGCAATTCACTCAGTGAGGTCTGACTCCCCTCCGTTGACTATTTTTCAAGAGAGTCATCATCATCAGACCTCAGTAGCAGACCCATACGCCGGATTTCTTCTGCCCTGGCTTCATTATGTAAACTGCTTACCTGAGCTTTATTTTATAATCTAGACATTGCAGTAGTTGTAAAATTATTAAAGGGATATGTATTATGTTTGTGTGAGTTATGTACTTCAAATATTTGAACTAGATTTGTATTAAAAGTTTATTTTTATTGTCACGACCCAAAACAGGGGCCATGACCGGCGCTAGGGAACGGGAATTCTTTCGAATCCGGAACTCATAGCAAGCCTAAAAATAAAATAAACATGCAATAGTAATAACAATATATAATGCAGTGGAAATAAAAATCATAAATATCATAATAACATATGCACCAACTGGATTTAAATCAAATCCTCATCATCACATATATATATAAACTCTTTTAATACAAATCCAGTTCAAATGTAATACAAAATCTCTTTAATAATTTAATGACTACTGCAGTGTCTAGATAAAATAAATTTCAAGACTCCGGGAAGCAGTTTACACAAAGAAGCTAGGGCGGAAGAAATCCGGCGTACAGGCTTGCTACTAGGTCTGAAGACGATGAATCTCCTGAAAAATAGTCAACAGAGGGGAGTCAGACCTCATTGAGTGAATTACTATAATATATATACATGCATACCAAATGACAATGCATACAGTCAACAGTATATATCTAATATGTATATATATAGACAAATACACACAGATGCTGTAAAATCATTTTATATATATTTTACTGAAAATCATCGTTTATGAAGGATCAAATAGAACCCTATGATATTGAAACCTCAAACAGTGTTAGACAACACTCTAGCCATACAGGCTCACTTAATCCAAATATATCCACTTAATCCATTTAGACAGTAGACTGGCCTCGAGACACTAAGTCAACCGAGCTCCAGCAGTCAGACTGCCAGTGTGATTGGCCCCGAGACACTTGGTCAACCGAGCTCCAGCAATCACACCTCCAAACCATATCTCACACATCAAATAATCAATTCAAATCAATATCCACAAATAGGTTAGTAGTATAGCCTAAATGCTATAAGCGCACCGGTACGTACTCGGTTCTAGTGCCGCCCACTAGGTAGCACATTCTATTGATATCCTTCATTTTAAATATAAAACATACATTCATAAAAATAAATGATGCATGAATTTAAAAAAAAGTAACAATATAAACCATATATATACTGGAAATATACCAAAATTAAACCAGGTATATTTCGAGTATATATACGTCAAATAAATCCAATCAAATTACAAATTAAGCTAGAAATATATTTAAAAACATTTTAAATATAATTTATTAATAAAACATGCATATAATTTAATATATACCAAAAATAAACTAAAAATAAACCAAAAATATACTTAAATACTAATCACGTTATTTATGCATATTTAATCAAAATAAAACATATATTCTAAAATCATGCACCCTAAGCATATATATATAAAATAGCAACTCACACTTAGTGCGCTCCACGAGATAGGTCCGATGGGCCTGGTCCACTAGGCCTCGGTCTCGGCGCAACTAAATAAATAATAACGACAGAAATCAGAATAAACCTAATAGAAAATCCTAGAACTCGATCTAGAATATTAAACACAGAATCGAGATTAGGGTTCGACCAGACATCACGTTTTACGAGAATTCTACCGAAAACTCGGTAGAACCTCCCTTGTAAAATGGACATCTCTCTACCCAAAGAGTAGAGCCGACCCTGTGAAGAAACACACTTCGAAAAACAGGCTCAACCACTCATCCACAACCCCTCGGTCGGACTCCAAACTACAGTCTACCGACCGGGGTCCACAAACACAGAATAATTTTAAAAATACCAAAAATACCCTTATATCATAGAAATACATTTTATAAGTAAAAATTACATAATTAACCTTAAAACATATTAAAAACCGATAAAAACCCATTTTATTGGTAAAATCGTATATTATATATATAATTGAAAATAATTCACGAAAAATAGTTTTAATTAATTAAAAATACTAAATAATTTGTAGAAATCATTTTTATACCTTAAATAACTATTAAACCAATTAAATTACATTTTTAGCCAATTTTATGTAAAATTACCAAAATGCCCTTATATATATAAATATACTAAAATTCATTCAAAAATTCACCAAAAATAGTATATGTAATATCCCGTGTTTTTACATATTTTTACACTGTACCGGGATATGCAGTGTCAATAATTTTTGTATATATATTATGATATTTTCACGAGTTGATATGTATTTTAAACCTATTTTAATTACTGTGTATTATTCACAGTGTTTTACGTAAAATTTTCCCGGGACTTGCATTTTCGGGGAAATTTTCACGTAAACAATGTATTATTAATTATTTTAAATATATTTTCGGACTTGCATGAACTCATACGTATTTTTTAATTACTAAATAAAGACTATGTGTGTGTATATTTATTAATTAGGGTTTAGTATTACCCTAATATTTTATTAATTATGTATTAGTTTTATTGTTATTTAATTATTTTTATTTAGTATAAATTATTAAAATATTAAATTTTATGTGTGTGGTGTATATTTAATGTGTGTAATTTAATATTATTTTATTATATAGTGTAAAGTATATATATATACATATATACATTAAAAATTGTCAAAATTATAAAGTTTGGTTTATTTACGAAACTGCCCCTCCCTTCTCTTCTTCTTCTCCGGACGCGATCTCCACCTCCACCATCTGTAACTTCCGTTCGCCGCCGTTCAGAGTGCCTCCCGGTGAGCCACCTTCGTCCCCAGCCGTTCCCCGCCACCAGCAGCTCCCTTTTCCGTCGAGTTTGGCCGGAAATTGCTTAAGAAGCCGAAAGTCGAGCTACCGCCATTTCTCCCTCCTCCGGCCACAGTTTTCGACACCACCGGTCTTCATCGACTCCTTGAGGTCCGGTGAGTGTGATTCTAGCTTTGGTTTGAGCTGAATTGGTCTAGAATTGGTTAGGTTTCAAATTTTTGATTTCGGTCACATTAGGGTTTTTGATTTTTTTGAGCTTCGAATTGATTGATTCATGAAAACTCCCTTCACAAATGTTGATCCTAGTAGCTTAATCTACATGTATGAATTTTTGTAGAATTTTTGGAGATTTTTTGGATTTTTGGGTATTTTTGAATATTTTAATATTATTTTCTAATTTTTGGAAATTAATTATTTAAATTATGAAATTAGGGTTTATGGTTAAATTAAGTGTTGAAATAAATTATAGGAATTTATTTGGAATTTTTATGAATTTCTAAGTATTTATTTTGAATTATTAAAGTTTATGTGAATTTGAGAAAATTAGGTTAAATGTGTTTTTATTTGAAATTAATTGGATAATTGAGTTTAATTATTGATATTATTGATAAATATGTTGAGAAAATTAATTTTGGATAATTGTATGATTTTTGGTGAATTTTTGAAGTAATTTAAGTATATTTATATATATATAGGGGTATTTTGGTAATTTTACCCTAAATTGGCTAAAAATGTAATTTAATTGGTTTTAATAGTTATTTAAGGTATAAAAATGATTTCTACAAATTATTTGGTATTTTTAACTAATTAAAACTATTTTTCGTAAATTATTTTCAATTATATATATAATATACGGTTTTTCTAATAAAATGAGTTTTTATCGGTTTTTACAGTATTTCAAGGTTAATTACGTAATTTCTACCTATAAAATGTATTCTGTGATTTAAGGATATTTTTGGTATTTCTGGAATGATTCTGTGTTTGTGGACCCCGGTCGGTGGACTGTAGTTTGGAGTCCGACCGTGGGATTTTGATTGTGTTGAGCCTATTTTTCGAAGTGTATTTCTTTGCAGGGTCGGCTCTACTCTTTTGAGTAGAGAGATGTCCGTTTTACAGGGGAGGTTCTGCCGAATTTTCGGTAGAATTCTCGTAAAACGTGATATCCGGTCGAACCCTAATTCTATTTCCGTATTTAAATACTCTAGATCGAATTCTAGGATTTCTATTAGGGTTATTCTAATGTCGATTATTTATTTCTTGTTTAGTTGTGCCGAGACCGAGGACTAGTGGTCCAGGCCCGTCGGACCCGTCTCGTGGAGCGCACTAGGTGAGTTACTATTTTATATATATATGCTTTAGGATGCATGATTTAAAAATGCATGTTTTATGTTGATTAAATATGCATAAATAATTTGATTATTTCCTAAGTTTATATTAAGTATATTTTTGGTTTATTTTTAGTATATATTAAATTATATACATGTTTTGTAAATAAAATATATTTAAAATGTTTTTAAATATATTTCCAACTAAATTTATAATTTTATTGAATTCATTTGACATATATATACTCAAAATATACCTGGTTTACTTTTGGTATATTTCCAGTATATATATGGTTTATATTGTTATTTCGATTAAATTCATGCATCATTTATTTTTGTGAATGTATGATTTATTTATTAATGAAGGATATCGATAGAACGTGCTACCTAGTGGGCAGCACTAGGACCGAGTACGTACCGGTACGCCTATAGTATTTAGGCTATATTACTAACTATTTGCGGATATTGATTGATTATGATTATTTGATATGTGTGAGATATGGTTTGGAGGTGTGATTGCTGGAGCTCGGTTGACCAAGTGTCTCGGGGCCAATCACACTGGCAGTCAGACTGCTGGAGCTCAGTTGACTTAGTGTCTCGGGGCCAGTCTACTGTCTAAATGGATTAAGTGGATATATTTGGATTCAGTGAGCCTGTATGGCTAGAGTGTTGTCTAACACTATTTTCCGAGGTTGCGATATTCTAGGGTTCTATATGATCCTTCATAAACTGTGATTTTCAATAAAATATATAAAAATGATTTTACTGCATCTGTGTGAATTTGCCTGTATATATACATATTAGATATGTATTATTGAATGTATGCATTATCATTTAGTGTATGTATATATATTATAGTAATTCACTCAGTGAGGTCTGACTCCCCTCCGTTGACTATTTTTCAGGAGAGTCAACTTCTTCAGACCTCAGTAGCAGGTCGATACGCCGGATTTCTTCCGTCCCGGCTTCTTTATGTAAATTATCTACTTGAGTCTTATTTATTTTATCTAGGCACTGCAGTAGTCGTGAATTAAAGTATTGGATTTTATGTATTTTATTTTAAAGAGATGTATTATATTGAAACTGGATTTGTATAAAAGATTATATATCTATGAGATGAGATTTGATTTAAATCGAGTTGATATGGATAATATTATGATATTATGATTTTTATTTTCCGCTGCATATTATATTGTTACTGTTATTATGGCATGTTTTATTTTATTTTTAGGCTTGCTACGGGTTCCGGATTCGAAAGAATTCCCGTTCCCTAGCGCCGATCATGGCCCCTGTTTTGGGTCGTGACAGTATAATTATCCAAAATTAATTTTCTCCAGATATTTATCAATAATATCAATAATTAAACTCAATTAACCAATTAATTTCAATTAAAAACACAATTCACCTAATTTTCCAAAAATTACATAAACTTAAATAATTCAAAATAAATACATAGAAATTCATAAAAATTCCAAATAAATTCCTATAATTCATTTCAACACCTATACTCATCATAAAACACAATTTCATAATTTAATTAATTAATTTCCAAAAATTAGAAAATAATATTAAAATATTCAAAAATACCCAAAAATCAAAATAATCTCCAAAACTTCCACAAAAATTCACACATGTAGATTAAGCTAAGGGGAACAACATTTGTTAAGGGACTTTTCATGAATCAAACAATTCAAAGTTCAAAAAAATCAAAAACCCTAAAATGGCCGAATTTGAAAATTCGAAACCTAAGCAAATCAAGACCATTTCTGTCACGACCCAAACTAGGAGTCATGACTGGCGCTAGGGAACGGGAATTCTTTCGAATTCGGAACCCGTAGCAAGCCTAAGAAAATGAAATCATACAATAAATAAATAAAAGTATGACCGAATTAAAATTTTTCTAGATCTATATATAAAATAAATACTCCAAATCCTTTTATAAATGAATACATATTCATACAATGTTTAAATACAAGTTCTCAGAGTATTTAATAACCAAACAAAATAATAAACTTCCAGTATAATAACACTACTGCTGCAGTTTCTAGAATACAATTCAAAGTTCAAAATATACATTTTATACCAGGACTGAAGAACACCGGCGAGGAACTCTACAACTGAGGTCTGACGATATGGAATCTCCTGAAAAAAAATAATTGAGGGGGGGTTAGACCTCACTGAGTGAATTATTATACTATATATACATGTAAACTAAACCATAACAATCAGGCATTCTTATATATATGTATATACACACATTTCACACGAATGTCAAACTTCGCTTTTATAAATATACTAAATGTAGAAAATGTTTGTTTTAATTCATGAAGGATCTATAGAACCCTAAATAATAACCTCAAACAATCCCATCATCACTCTAGCCATACAGGCTCACTTGATTCCAAATAGAACACTTATTCCAATTTGGATAGCAGACTGGCCCCGAGACACTAAGTCAACCGAGCTCCAGCAGTCTGACTGTCAGTGTGATTGGCCTCGAGACACTTGGTCGACCGAGCTCCAGCAATCACACTATCTATCACCTCACATCTCAATCAACCCAATAGATCATTCAATTCACTTATGGACAGTAGACTGGCCCCGAGACACTAAGTCAACCGAGCTCCAACAGTCTGACTGTCAGTGTGATTGGCCCCGCAATCACACTGTCTAACATACCATTAATCTTAGTCAAATCAATTAAATCAATTATAATCACCCAATTTTAACTCTCACTCAATACTTATCTATCGTACCGGTACGTACACGGTCCTAGTGTTGCCTACTAGGAAGCATGTTCTATTGATATCCTTCACTTAGAATAAATCATTCATTCGGAAAATAATTAATGTAGAACAATATTCATAATAGTAAAACCAACCATATGTATATATATATATATACCAAAAATATACCTAAACTATACTCAGTATATTTCAGGTATATATTGTCACGACCCAAAACAGGGGCCATGACCGGCGCTAGGGAACGGGAATTCTTTCGAATCCGGAACCCGTAGCAAGCCTAAAAAATAAAATAAAATAAAATAAAGCATGCCATAATAACCATACTCATATAATATGCAGCGGAAATAAAAATCATAATATCATAATATCATCCATATCAACTGGATTAAATTTAAAACTCATCTTATAGATACATAATCTTTAATACAAAATACATGAAATCCAATACTGTAATTCACAACTACTGCAGTATCTAGATAAAATAAATAAGACTCAAGTAGACAATTTACATAAAGAAGCCGGGGCGGAAGAAATCCGGCGTATCGACCTGCTACTGAGGTCTGAGGAAGTTGACTCTCCTGAAAAATAGTCAACGGAGGGGAGTCAGACCTCACTGAGTGAATTACTATAATATATATACATACACACTAAGTGATAATGCATACAGTCAACAGTATATATAATATATATATATATACAGGCAAATTCACACAGATGCAGTAAAATCATTTTATATATTTTATCTGAAAATCATCTTTTATGAAGGATCACATAGAACCCTAAGATATCGCAACCTCGGAAAATAGTGTTAGACAACACTCTAGCCATACAGGCTCACTGAATCCAAATATATCCACTTAATCCATTTGGACAGTAGACTGGCCCCGAGACACTAAGTCAACCGAGCTCCAGCAGTCTGACTGCCAGTGTGATTGGCCCCGAGACACTTGGTCAACCGAGCCCCAGTAATCACACCCCAAACCACATCTCACACATCAAATAATCACATCAAATCAATATCCACAAATAAGTTAGTATTATAGCCTAAATACTATAGGCGTACCTGTCACGACCCAAAACAGGGGCCATGACCGGCGCTAGGGAACGGGAATTCTTTCGAATCCGGAACCCGTAGCAAGCCTAAAAATAAAATAAATATGCAATAATAACCATAAAAATATAATATGCAGCGGAAAATAAAATCATAAATATTACAATATCATCCATATCAACTGGATTCAATTCAAAACTCATCACATCGCATATATAATCTCATAAATGTATAATCTTTATACAAATCCAGTTTTACTATAATACATCTCTTTAAAACAAATACTTTAATTCACAACTACTGAAAATCACAACTACTGAAAATCACAACTACTGCAGTGTCTAGATAAAATAAATAAGACTCAAGTATACAATTTACATAAAGAAGCCGGGGCGGAAGAAATCCGGCGTATCGACCTGCTACTGAGGTCTGAGGAAGTTGACTCTCCTGAAAAATAGTCAACGGAGGGGAGTCAGACCTCACTGAGTGAATTACTATAGTATATATACATACACTCTAAGTGATAATGCATACAGTCAACAGTATAAGAGTAATATGTATATATACAGGCAAGTTCATACAGATGCAGAAAAATCATTTTATATATTTTGTCTGAAAATCAACTTTTATGAAGGATCACATAGAACCCTAGAATATCGCAACCTCAGAAAATAGTGTTAAACAACACTCTGGCCATACAGGCTCACTGATTCCAAATATATCCACTTGATCCATTTGGACAGTAGACTGGCCCCGAGACACTAAGTCAACCGAGCTCCAGCAGTCTGACTGCCAGTGTGATTGGCCCCGAGACACTTGGTCAACCGAGCTCCAGCAATCACACCCAAACCACATCTCACATATCAATAATCATAATCAAATCAATATCCACAAATAAGTTAGTAATATAGCCTAAATACTATAGGCGTACCGGTACGTACTCGGTCCTAGTGCTGCCCACTAGGTAGCACGTTCTATTGATATCCTTCATTCTTAAATATAAAACATTCATTCACAAAAATAAATGATGCATGGATATAAATGAAATAGCAATATAAACCATATATATACCGAAAATATACCAAACATAAACCAGGTATATTTTGAGTATATATATGTCAAATAAATCCAATCAAATCATGAATTAAGCTAAAATATATTTAAAAACATTTTAAATATATTTTATTAATAAAACATGTATATAATTTATTATATACCAAAAATATACTTGAATATAAATCACATTATTTATGCATATTCAGTCAAAATAAAACATGCATTTTCTAAATCATGCATCCTAAGCATATATATATAATATAGTAACTCACCTAATGCGCTCCACGAGACAGGTCCGACGGGCCTGGTCCACTAATCCTCGGTCTCGGCGCAACTAAACAAGAAATAATTATTCGACATCAGAATAACCCTAACAGAAATCCTAGAATTCAATCTAGAGTATTAAATACAGAATCGAAAATTAGGGTTCGACTGGATATCACGTTTTACGAGAATTCTACCGGAAATCCGGCAGAACCTCCCTTGTAAAACGGACATCTCTCTACTCAAAAGAGTAGAGCCGACCCTGCAAAGAAAATACACTTCAAAAATAACCACCACAATCGATCACAACCCCTCGGTCGGACTCCAGACTACAATCTGTCGACCGGGGTCCACAAACACAGAATATATATATTCAAATATACCAAAAATATCCTTAAATCATAAAAATACATTTCATATGTAGAAATTACATAATAAATCTTGAAACACTGTAAAAACCGATTAAAACTCATTTTATTAGAAAAACCGTATATTATATATATAATTGAAAATAATTCCCGAAAATAGTTTTAATTAGTTAAAAATACTAAATATTTTGTAGAAATCATTTTTATACCTTAAATAAATATTAAAACCAATTAAATTACATTTTTAGACAATTTAGGGTAAAATTACCAAAATACCCCTATATATATATATATACCTAAATTACTTCAAAAAATTCACCAAAAATCATACAATTATCCAAAATTAATTTTCTCAATATATTTATCAATAATATTAATAATTAAACTCAATTAACCAATTAAATTCAATTTAAAACACAATTAACTTAATTTTACAAAATCACATAAACTTCAATAATTAAAAATAAATACTTAGAAATTCATAAAAATTCCAAATAAATTCCTATAATTCATTTCAACACCTAATTCAACCATAAACTCCAATTTCATAATTTAAATAATTAATTTCCGAAAATTAGAAAATAATATTAAAATATTCAAAAATACCCAAAAATCCAAACAACCTCCAAAAATTCTGCAAAAATTCATACATGAAGATTAAGCTACCAGGAACAACATTTGTGAAGGAAGTTTCCATGAATCATCCAAATCGAAGCTCAAAAAAATCAAAAACCAAAAGAGGCCGAAAACTTCAAATCAAAACCTAAGCAATTCTAGACCATTTTAGCTCAAACCAAAGCTAGAATAACACTCATCGGAGCTCAAGGAGAAGATAGAGACCGGCGGTGTCGAAAACGGTGGCCGGAGGAGGGAGAAACGGCGGTGAGGAAAAATGGTGGTCGGCGCCCGCGGGAGAGAAAGAAGAAGAAGAAGAAAAAGAAAAAGAAAGAAAAAGGAAAGAGAAAGAAAAAGAAAAAGAAAGAAAAAGGAAAAGAAAAAAAATAAAATAAATAAAATAAATTAAAATAATTAAATATTAATAAATAAATAATAATAAAATAATAAATTTTAATAATTTAATAATAAATAAAATAATCAAATAATAATAAATAAATAATAAAATATTAGGGTAATAATAAACCCTAATTAAATAAATATACACACACAGGCTTTATTTAATAATTTAAAAATATGTATGAGTTCATGCAAACCCGTAAATACATTTAAAATAATTAATAATACATTGTTTACGTAGAAATTTCCTCGAAAATGAAAGTCCCGGGAAAATTTTACGTAAAATACTGAAAATAATAGACAGTAATTAAAATAGGTTTAAAATGCATATCAACTCATAAAAACATCGTATAATGCATAAAAATTATTGACACTGTATATCCCGGTACAGTGTAAAAATATTTTAAAAAAACACGGGATATTACAGTCTTCCCCCCTTACAAGAATTCGTCCCCGAATTCCAAAAAGAAGATTACAGAATCAGGAAGGAAAGAGATACGGGTAAGAAGCTCGCATCTCAGCTTCAGTCTCCCACGTATGCTCTTCAACTCTGTCGCTACGCCACAAAACCTTGACCATCGGAATCTGCTTCGATCGCAACTGTCGAACTTGAAAATCTACGATCGCCACAGGTTCTTCCACAAACGTCAAATCTTCACTCACTTCCACACTGTCGGGTTGCAACACGTGTGAAGGATCTGAGATATACTTCCTCAACATCGAGATATGAAATACTGGATGCACTTGTGACATACTCGGAGGCAAATCCAACCGATATGCAACAGTGCCAACTCTCTCCAGAATCTCAAACGGTCCAATATATCTCGGTGCTAACTTACCCTTTCTGCCAAATCTCATCACACCCTTCATCGGAGATACTTTCAGAAAAACGAAATCTCCAACCTGAAACTCCATATCTCTGCGCCTAGGATCCGCATAACTCTTCTGTCTGCTAACTGCGGTCTCTAACCTGCGCTTGATCACGGCGACTTTCTCTGCAGCATCTTGAACCATCTCTGGTCCAGTCAAAACTCTCTCACCAATCTCATCCCAACTCAACGGGGATCTACACTTCCTTCCATACAATGCTTCATATAGTGCCATGCCAATACTGCTATGGTAGCTGTTATTATATGCAAACTCAACAAGCGACAAATGATCATCCCAGCTACCTCTTAAATCCAAGACACACATCCTCAACATATCTTCCAGTGTCTGGATCGTCCTCTCAGACTGACCATCTGTCTGAGGATGAAAAGCAATACTAAAATCCAACCTAGTGCCCATCGCTTCTTGCAACTTCTGCCAAAAACGAGAAGTGAACACTGAACCTCTATCTGACACAATGGACACAGGTACTCCATGAAGGCATACAATATGCTTCACATACAACTTCGCCAATCTAGCAACTGAATATGTGGCTTTCACAGGCAAGAAATGTGCAGACTTCGTCAATCTGTCTACAATCACCCAAATGGAATCGTATCCATCCTTCGAATGAGGTAAACCGACTACAAAATCCATAGCTATCCTTTCCCATTTCCACTCGGGAATAGGAAGAGGCTGAAGCTTCCCAGAAGGCTTCTGATGTTCGGCTTTCACTTGCTGACATGTCAAGCACTTAGCAACATAATCAGCAACATCCTTCTTCAATCCATCCCACCAGTATAAATCTCTGATACTGTGGTACATCTTAGTAACACCAGGATGAACGCTGTAAGCTGTAGAATGTGCTTCCTCTAGGATTTCTTCTCTCAAATCATCCACATCAGGAACGCACAATCTACCACTGATCCACAACACACCATCACCATCGAGTGTGAAATCAGTGAACTTCCCTGCTCTGACATTCTCTGCAAGCTCTTCCAGAATAGGATCTCGGCTCTGAGCTGCTTTAATCCTATCCCTTAGCACAGATCGTACTTTAAACTGAGCTAACAGTCCACCTGATCTACTGATCTTCATCATCAGACCTTGATCCACCATCAAATGCAATTCCTGGATCAATGGTCTCCTCTCCACACCGATGTGAGCAAGACTACCTGAGGACTTCCTACTCAAGGCATCTGCTACCACATTAGCTTTACCCGGATGGTAAAGAATCTCGCAATCATAATCCTTCAACAGTTCCAACCATCTTCTCTGCCTCAGATTCAGATCTCGCTGCTGGAAAATGTACTTAAGGCTCTTGTGATCAGTAAATATCTCACAAGTCACCCCGTACAAATAATGTCTCCAAATCTTCAAAGCAAAGATCACTGCAGCCATCTCTAGATCATGTGTAGGATAATTCTGCTCATGCTTCTTCAACTGCCTCGAAGCATAGGCTATCACCCTTCCATTCTGCATCAACACACAACCAAGACCAATTCTAGAGGCATCACAATAAACTGTGAACTTATCCACACTATTAGGCAAAGCTAATACTGGCGCTGTGGTCAACTTCTCCTTTAACAACTGAAAACTATTCTCACAAGCTTCTGACCACTCGAATCTAACATTCTTCTGAGTCAAGCGAGTCATAGGGGCTGCAATCCTGGAAAAATCCTGCACAAACCGCCTATAATACCCGGCTAAACCCAGAAAACTCCGAATCTCAGTAACTGAAGTAGGTCTAGGCCACTCAGATACTGCTTCAATCTTCTGTGGATCAACCTGAATACCTTCTTTAGACACTACGTGTCCAAGAAAAGAAACACTCTCCATCCAGAAATCACACTTCGAGAATTTAGCATAAAGCTGATGATCTCTCAGTGTCTGTAGTACAATCCTCAAGTGATATACATGCTCTTCCATACTCCTCGAATATACCAGTATATCATCAATGAAGACTACCACAAACTGATCCACATACGGTCGGAATACTCTGTTCATCAGGTCCATAAAAGCTGCTGGTGCATTAGTCAAACCAAAAGACATCACCAGAAACTCGTAATGACCATATCGAGTGTGGAACGCTGTCTTAGGAATATCAGCTTCACTAATCCGCAGCTGATGATAACCCGACCTCAAGTCGACCTTAGAAAAGAATTATGCACCCTGGAGCTGATCAAACAAATCATCTATCCTCGGGAGAGGATACTTGTTCTTCACTGTCACCTTATTCAACTCTCTGTAGTCAATGCACAGTCTCAGGGTACCATCCTTCTTCTTCACAAACAGGACTGGTGCACCCCAAGGAGAAACACTAGGTCTGATAAAACCTTTCTCCAACAACTCTTGCAACTGCTCCTTCAACTCTCTCAACTCTGCAGGAGCCATACGATAGGGTGGCATAGATATAGGAGTAGTACCTGGTACCACATCTATACAGAACTCAATCTCTCTATGAGGTGGTAAACCTGGCAACTCCTCAGGAAAAACATCAGGAAACTCACAAGCAACAGGAACATCTGTGAGTGACAACTTCTCCACTGACGTATCCCTAACCAATGCCAAAAACCCCTGACAACCTTTCTTCAACAACTTCCTAGCTGAAATAACAGAAATAAGATTCTGAGGTGCTGAACTCCTATCACCAACAAACTTAAAATCTTCTTCACCAGGAATTCTAAAAGTCACCTCCTTATTCCTGCAATCAACCACGGCAAAGTGCTGAGATAACCAATCCATTCCCAAAATAACATCAAACTCCATCACATCCAACAAAATCAAATCAGCGGGTAATTCTCTATCTCCCAAGAGAACTGGACAACCAGAAAGAACAATATCGGCGTCCAAAGAATCACTCAGAGGAGTGGCAACAGACAAAGGAAAAGCCATCCTCGAAGCTTGCCAACAAGATTTAGAAGCAAAAACAGGAGAAATAAATGAATGCGTGGCACCCGGATCAAACAAAACCAAAGCATCCAGGTAACAAACAGAAAGAATACCTGCCACGACTGCATTAGATGCCTGAGCATCCTGCTGAGTCAGATGAAAAACTCTGGCCTGGCCTCGACCTCCCTGCTGACTGGTAGAAGCCTGGCCAACACCTCGGGTACCTCCTCTCGTACCTCTACCACGACTCTGCTGTGGAACAAACTGAGTAGAACTCTGATGCTGAGCTGGTGGTAACTGAAATGGCACAGGTGCTGCACTAGCAATCGACTGCTGGGGGAATCACGGAATCTGCTGCTGCTGATATCCGGGGTAAGGACACGATCTGGCAAAATGTCCTGTCTGCCCGCATCTGAAGCATGTCAACGGTGTCAGATAACACGGTCCCTGATGGACTCTACCACAAGTCTGACAAACAATGGCCGCTGATCCAGAACTACGACCACTGCTACTGCTCGAAGCACCTGACCCAAATCTAAACGATCTACGCTGACCTCCATGACCATGTCTACTGCTCCGATGCACTCGCTGCTGCTGTCTCTGACTCTGCTGAGTCGAACCTCGCTGCTGACTACTCGATCCAACATGAAAACTCGAATACGGAGTAGCCTGCAATCCACTCGACTGAACTCCCAACTGGTAATAATCAGGCATCACTCCCTGCCTAACTAACCTCAGCTCGATCTCCTTAGCTAGCTCAATCACAGACTCCAGAGTAAGACCTGCTGTAGGCATACCAGCAAAAGCTGAACCCAAACCAGTAACATAGGTAGTAACAGCGAAATACTGATCTCACATCAGATCCTCAGCATATCTACCCAGACGAAGAAACTCTCGGGTATACTCCTCTACAGATCGATCTCCACGAGAAATACTGGTCAATCGAAGACGATAACTCAAACGAAGAGGCTCTGGACAAAATCTCCTCATGAATCGCTCTCGAAACTGAACCCATGTCATCGTCATCATATAGGGCTGGATCATCTGAATGAACCAATCTAAAGCTGATCCCTCGACAAACAACTCAACAATCATGATCCTCTAGTACTCGGTATGAGCAGTCCGAGTCCTAGTCTCAATCGCATGCAGAAAATCTAAAGGATCAGAAGTACCATCAAAAATAATCCTGCCAACTCGGGCATAGAACAAAGCTGCCTCAGGGTCAGACATACCCTGCTGATAGGCAGGCTGAACAACAGGAGGAACAGGAACATCAAACTCAGGCTCAACAGGCTCCTCGTCCTGTAACTCTCTCTGCCTACGGCGACCTGCCGCTCCTCGAGGTCTACCACTGCCACGACCTCTACGCCTAACTGGCTGCTCAGGAGGTAAAACCTCATCCTGAAAAGACTCATCATCCTCGGCCTCAACGACCGGTGGAGCGACACGCGCTCGCCTCCTCATACTGAAAAGACAAACGGAAAGATTCAGACAAAATAGACAACGGAGGAATAACGCTGAAAACTACAGCAAGGAATACTCATCAAGACATACTCGAACCTAATACACTGCAGTAGTCCAACAGAAAACACAACTTTAAAACTAGGGCCACAACTCACAAAACTAAGCCCTGACACAGAACTCCATTCTGATACGAACCACGCTCTGATACCAACTTTGTCACGACCCAAAACAGGGGCCATGACTGGCGCTAGGGAACGGGAATTCTTTCAAATCCGGAACCCGTAGCAAGCCTAAAAATAAAATAAATATGCAATAATAACCATAAAAATATAATATGCAGCGGAAAATAAAATCATAAATATTACAATATCATCCATATCAACTGGATTCAATTCAAAACTCATCACATCGCATATATAATCTCATAAATGTATAATCTTTATACAAATCCAGTTTTACTATAATACATCTCTTTAAAACAAATACTTTAATTCACAACTACTGAAAATCACAACTACTGAAAATCACAACTACTGCAGTGTCTAGATAAAATAAATAAGACTCAAGTATACAATTTACATAAAGAAGCCGGGGCGGAAGAAATCCGGCGTATCGACCTGCTACTGAGGTCTGAGGAAGTTGACTCTCCTGAAAAATAGTCAACGGAGGGGAGTCAGACCTCACTGAGTGAATTACTATAGTATATATACATACACTCTAAGTGATAATGCATACAGTCAACAGTATAAGAGTAATATGTATATATACAGGCAAGTTCATACAGATGCAGAAAAATCATTTTATATATTTTGTCTGAAAATCAACTTTTATGAAGGATCACATAGAACCCTAGAATATCGCAACCTCAGAAAATAGTGTTAAACAACACTCTGGCCATACAGGCTCACTGATTCCAAATATATCCACTTGATCCATTTGGACAGTAGACTGGCCCCGAGACACTAAGTCAACCGAGCTCCAGCAGTCTGACTGCCAGTGTGATTGGCCCCGAGACACTTGGTCAACCGAGCTCCAGCAATCACACCCAAACCACATCTCACATATCAATAATCATAATCAAATCAATATCCACAAATAAGTTAGTAATATAGCCTAAATACTATAGGCGTACCGGTACGTACTCGGTCCTAGTGCTGCCCACTAGGTAGCACGTTCTATTGATATCCTTCATTCTTAAATATAAAACATTCATTCACAAAAATAAATGATGCATGGATATAAATGAAATAGCAATATAAACCATATATATACCGAAAATATACCAAACATAAACCAGGTATATTTTGAGTATATATATGTCAAATAAATCCAATCAAATCATGAATTAAGCTAAAATATATTTAAAAACATTTTAAATATATTTTATTAATAAAACATGTATATAATTTATTATATACCAAAAATATACCAAAAATATACTTGAATATAAATCACATTATTTATGCATATTCAGTCAAAATAAAACATGCATTTTCTAAATCATGCATCCTAAGCATATATATATAATATAGTAACTCACCTAATGCGCTCCACGAGACAGGTCCGACGGGCCTGGTCCACTAATCCTCGGTCTCGGCGCAACTAAACAAGAAATAATTATTCGACATCAGAATAACCCTAACAGAAATCCTAGAATTCAATCTAGAGTATTAAATACAGAATCGAAAATTAGGGTTCGACTGGATATCACGTTTTACGAGAATTCTACCGGAAATCCGGCAGAACCTCCCCTGTAAAATGGACATCTCTCTACTCAAAAGAGTAGAGCCGACCCTGCAAAGAAAATACACTTCAAAAATAACCACCACAATC
>CANTUR010002080.1:10000-35000 GCA_947683625.1 Mallotus nudiflorus | reverse complement strand
AAAAAAATTCGAAAAATGAAAAAAAATGGTTTTCAAGTTATAACAATTTTAGAAGAAAGAAGAAAATTATTTCTAAATTTATCAACAGAAAAAAAAAACTGGGTCGTCAAAAACATTTTATTTCGAAAAGAAATAATAAACAAATTTTCAAAATCAAAAAGAAATAAAATTCGATTATCTGGAGTTAACGAAGTATATGAATTGAATGCAACTAAAAAAGAAAAAGATTTGTTAATCAATAACAATAATCGGACGAGTCATAAATTGTCCACCCCAATTCGATCTATGGTTTGGGCAAATTTTTCACTAACAGAAAAAAAAATGAAAGATCTTTCTGCTAGAAGAAAGATAATCCTAAATCAAATAGAAAAAATTTCAAAAGAAAAGGAAAAAAAAATTCTAACCTCGGAGATAAATATTAGTCCTAACAAAATAAGTTATAATGCTAAAATATTAAAATCATCAAAAAATTTTTCACAGATATTAAAAAGAAGAAATGCTCGATTAGCAAATAAATTCCATTTTTTTATAAAAATTTTGATTGAAAGGATATACATAGATATCTTTTTAGGTATCATTAATATTCCGAGACGCAATGCACAGCTTTTTCTTGAATCAACAAAAAAAATTATTACTAAATACATTTACAATAATGAAGAAAATCACAAAAAAATTGATAAAACAAATCAAAATACAATTCACTTTATTTCGATTATAAATAGAAAAAAGTCAAGTAATCTTGCTGTTTTTAATAAGAATAATAAGAATTCGCAGATTTTTTGTGACATATCTTCCTTGTCACAAGCGTATGTATTTTACAAATTATTACAAATCCAAATTATTAACTTATATAAGTTAAGATCTATCCTTCAATATCATGGCCTTTTTATAAAGAATGAAATAAAGGAGTATTTTAGAGTCCAAGGGATATTTCATTTCGAATTAAAAGAAAAAAATGTTAGAAATTCTGTAATGAATCAATGGAAAAACTGGTTAAAGAGTCATTATCAATATAAATACGATTTATCTCAGATTAGATGGTCTCGATTAATACCACAAAAATGGCGAAATAGAATCAATCAACACTCTATGGTTCAAAAGAAAAAATTAAACAAACGGAATTTATATGAAAAAGACCAATTAATTCAGTTTGAAAAAAAAAATGATTTTGATTTTGAGGCAGACTCATTACCAAAGCAAAAAGATAATTTTAAAAAACACTATAGATATAATCTTTTATCATATAAATCTATTAATTATGAAAATAAGAAGGACTCATATATTTATGGATCACCATTCCAAATAAATAATAAACAAAAGATTTCTTATAATTACAACACAAAAAAAAGCAACCCTTTCGACATGTTGGAAGGTATTCCTATCAATAATTATCTAGCGGAAGATGACATTATTGATATGGAGCAAAGCAAATATTTTGATTGGAAAATTCTCCATTTTTGTCTTAGAAAAAAGGTCGATATTGAATCTTGGATCGATACTGGAAGCGAAGATAAAAAAAATACTCAGACTAATAAGTCTCAAATAATTAAAAAAATTGATAAAAAAAAGATTTTTTTTCTTACAATTCACCAAGATCAAGAAATCAATTCATCCAATCAAAAAAAAAACCTTTTTGATTGGATGGGAATGAATGAAGAAATACAAAAAGGTCTCATATCAAATTTTGAACTTTGGTTCTTTCGAAAATTTGTAATACTTTACAACACATATAAGATAAACCCGTGGGCGATACCAATCCAATTTCTTCTTTTCAATTTTCATAGAAATGAAAATGTTAGTAAAACTAAGAAAATCAACGAGAAGAAAAATGGCGATCTTTTTATATCTATATCATCGAATGAAAACAAAATTATTGAATTAGAGAATCGAAATCACGAAGAAAAAGAATCCGAAGACCAAGCGGACTTTGGATCAGTTTTCACAAATCAAGAAAAAGATATTGAAGAAGATTATATGGGATTAGGTATGAAAAAAAATAGACATAAAAAGCAAAACAAAAGTCATACGGAAGTAGAACTTGATTTCTTCCTAAAACGATATTTATGTTTTCAATTAAGATGGAATGGTTCTTTAAATCAAAAAATAATCAATAATATCAAAGTATATTGTCTCCTGCTTAGACTGACAAATCCACGAGAAATTATTATATCTTCTATTCAAAGACAAGAAATAAGTCTGAATATTCTGATGGTTCAGAAGGATTTAACTCTTACAGAATTGATGAAAAAGGGAATATTGATTATCGAACCTGTTCGTCTGTCGGTAAAAAATGATGGACAATTTCTTTTGTATCAAACCGTGGGTATCTTATTAGTTCATAAGAACAAACAACAAATTAATCAAAAATACAGAGACAAAATCGATTCGATTTCTATTGAAAGGCATCAAAGTATAATTGGAAATAGAGACAAAAATGATTATGATTTACTTGTTCCAGAAAATATTTTCTCCCCGAAACGTTGTAGAGAATTAAGAATTCTAATTTCTTTCAATTTAAAAAATAAAAACAATATTCATATAAATACAGAAATTTGCAACGGTAATAACATAAAAAACCGTGGTCCCGTTTTTGATAAAAGCAAACATTTTGATAGAGATAAAAATAAACTAATTAAATTCAAATTTTTTCTTTGGCCCAATTTTCGATTAGAAGATTTAGCTTGTATGAATCGTTATTGGTTCGATACTAATAATGCCAGTCGGTTCAGTATGGTAAGGATATGTATATATCCACGGTTCAAATTTTGGTAAGGATGCATTTTTCATATATATCCCATAGCATATTTCATCCAGAAAGGAATCAATGGAATTTTTTTACTTTTCATTTTAGGTAGAATTTTGTTCTCTTTTGTAAGCGAAGAAATATATCATCCTTTTGTATCTATAACCGAATAAAAAAATTGGATTGATTAATGAGAAATTTTCAATTTTATTTGACAAAATTTTGAATTAGTAACTTGAATTACTAACAAGTAGAGATTTTTATTTTATGTATATCAAATTAAAATGAACTAACATTATTATTTATTAATACAATACATTTTTTGATTTTTTTTTATTACTGATCAATAGAAATAAAAAAGATCTTAATCTTAAAAAGGGTGGGCTATTTTATGGTAAAAAATTCATTCATTTCAGTTATTTCACAAGAAGAAAAAGACGAAAACAAAGGATCTGTTGAATTTCAAATAGTAAGTTTCACTAATAAGATACGAAGACTTACTTCACATTTGGAATTGCATAGAAAAGACTATTTATCTCAGAGAGGTTTGCGGAAAATTCTGGGAAAACGGCAACGACTGATGTCTTATTTAGCAAAGAAAAATAGAGTACGTTATAAAGAATTAATTAGCCGGGTAGATATTCGGGAATCAAAAACTCGTTAATGTGAAGAGTTTTTTTGAATTATTTGATTTATTAGATCGTAATATGAACTTCTTTTTGTTTTCAATAATTCATGAAAAAATGGATCGAGGAAATTCCTATGAATGTACCAGCTACACGAAAAGACCTTATGATAGTCAATATGGGTCCCCACCACCCATCAATGCATGGTGTTCTTCGACTCATCGTTACTCTAGACGGTGAAGATGTTATTGACTGTGAACCAATAGTAGGTTATTTACACAGAGGGATGGAAAAAATTGCGGAAAATCGAACAATTATACAATATTTGCCCTATGTAACACGCTGGGATTATTTGGCTACTATGTTCACAGAAGCAATAACAGTAAATGGTCCAGAATTGTTAGGAAATATTCAAGTGCCTAAAAGAGCTAGCTATATCAGAGTAATTATGTTGGAATTGAGTCGTATAGCTTCTCATTTGTTATGGCTTGGTCCTTTTATGGCAGATATTGGTGCACAGACCCCTTTCTTCTATATTTTTAGAGAGAGAGAGTTAGTATATGATTTATTCGAAGCTGCCACCGGTATGAGAATGATGCATAATTATTTTCGTATCGGGGGAGTAGCGGCCGATCTACCTCATGGATGGATAGATAAATGTTTGGATTTTTGCGATTATTTTTTAACAGGAGTTGCTGAATATCAAAAACTTATTACGCAAAATCCTATTTTTTTAGAACGAGTTGAAGGAGTAGGTATTGTTGGTGCGGAGAAAGCAATAAATTGGGGTTTATCAGGACCAATGCTACGAGCTTCTGGAGTACAATGGGATCTTCGTCAAGTTGATCATTATGAGTGTTACAACGAATTTGATTGGGAAGTCCAGTGGCAAAAAGAAGGAGATTCATTAGCTCGTTATTTAGTCCGAATTGGTGAAATGATGGAATCTATAAAAATTATTCAACAGGCTCTGGAAGGAATTCCGGGGGGGCCTTATGAGAATTTAGAAACCCGACGTTTTGAAAAGGATCCGGAATGGAACGATTTCGAATATCGATTCATTAGTAAGAAAACTTCTCCTACTTTTGAATTACCGAAACAAGAACTTTATGTGAGAGTCGAAGCCCCAAAAGGGGAATTGGGGATTTTTCTGATAGGGGATCAGAGTGGTTTTCCCTGGAGGTGGAAAATTCGCCCGCCCGGTTTTATCAATTTGCAAATTCTTCCCGAATTAGTTAAAAGAATGAAATTGGCTGATATTATGACAATACTAGGTAGTATAGATATCATTATGGGGGAAGTTGATCGTTGAAATGATAATTGATACAACAGAAGTACACGCTATCAATTCTTTTTCTAGATTAGAATCTTTAAATGAGGTCTATGTCTATGGAATTATATGGGTGTTTGCCCCTATTTTGACTCTTGTATTGGGAATCACGCTAGGCATACTAATAATTGTATGGTTAGAAAGAGAAATATCCGCAGGGATACAACAACGTATTGGACCTGAATATGCCGGTCCTTTAGGAGTTCTTCAAGCTCTAGCGGATGGGACAAAACTACTTTTCAAAGAAAATATTTTTCCCTCTAGGGGGAATACTCGTTTATTCAGTATCGGACCATCCATAGCAGTCATATCAACTCTATTAAGTTATTCAATAATTCCTTTTGGCTATCACCTTATTTTAACTGATCTAAATATTGGTGTTTTTTTATGGATTGCCATTTCAAGTATTGCTCCGATTGGACTTCTTATGTCAGGATATGGATCAAATAATAAATATTCCTTTTTAGGTGGTCTACGAGCTGCTGCTCAATCGATTAGTTATGAAATACCATTAACTCTTTGTGTGTTATCCATATCTCTACGTGTGATTCGTTGAAACATAAACTTTTACCTATTCCTTTATTTTTAGGAAGAAAGCGAAATCCATTGAATAGATATCTTCATTTTTTATTCATCATTTGGGTTAATGAACTAAATTGGATAGTTATATGAGTGAAAGAAAACAACTTGTCAATTTGCAGTAAAAAAATTGAGACTCATTTCCTATGTACAAGAGTAAAACAGAAATAAACATAAGAAAAGAAGACCGTTTGCCCCAAGATTGGTTGATTAGTCATCCTGGCTTGACGCGGGCTCAAAAGATCAACCCTATTGAGTTTATCATTTATATGTATTACCATAATGCTAACATAACTGGCCATTGAGAAAAAATGAGTGGATGGTTAGGAACACCAAGATACACAAAGGATTAGTAATAGAGATTTTAAAAATTATCTATCTAAAAAGATATTTCGGCAGAATATAAAAGTATATTAATTGGGGCTTTAAATTGGTAGAAATGATCAGGCGAGTACTCCCCATGATTCCGATCCAGAGTATGCTCCTGCCCACTGATTAAAGAAATAACTATCAGGAACGAAATAACCCTTCCCCCCTTTAATCCCCCCTTTGTTTTTTTTCAGAAAGAAGAATAGGAACGAACAAAAAGAATCTAATATCTAATTACAATAAAATAAAAAATCAATCTTTTTTATTCTTTTTTCCTATATCCATATTCATATAGACGGAATTCGTATCATAATTCGGAATATCTAATTCTTTTTCGTAATCAAAAATGATAGGTTGAAATTGGTATTTTTACAAAAAATATTTTTATAAATAAATTATAAATAATATAAATAAAGAGTATTTTATTGAAAAATTTTGAAGTTATTACTCAAAAAAGAAAAATTGAAACTATTAAAGGATGAGATTAATTCAGAAGTACTTTTTTGTTAGTATTATAACAGATAGAATTTCATTGCGCGAATTTGGGAACGTCGATAGATTTATTTTATTTTGATCCTATATATCTTACAAATATATATATCCTACAAATATAGCAAAATAATTTATAGCAAAATAAATAATCCGATCGGGTCCTTAAATTGTTTTATGGCCTTTGAGGAGCCGTATGAGGTGAGAATCTCATGTACGGTTCTGTAATAGCGATGGGAACAGTGATGTTATCACCGACTATGATTATCTAACAGTTCAAGTACAGTTGATATAGTTGAGGCACAATCAAAATCTGGTTTTTGGGGGTGGAATTTGTGGCGTCAACCTATAGGATTTATCATTTTTTTTATTTCTTCTCTAGCAGAATGTGAGAGATTACCTTTTGATTTACCAGAAGCAGAAGAAGAATTAGTAGCAGGTTATCAAACCGAATATTCAGGTATCAAATTTGGTTTATTTTATATTGCTTCCTATCTAAGCTTATTAGTTGCTTCATTATTTGTAACAGTTCTTTACTTGGGCGGTTGGACTATCTCTAGTCCGTATATATTCGTTCCTGAGCCTTTTGAAACAAATAAAATTAAAATAAGTGGAGTCTTTGGAACAACAATTGGTATCTTTATTACATTGGTTAAAACTTATTTGTTCTTGTTCATTCCTATCACAACAAGATGGACTTTACCTAGACTAAGAATGGATCAACTTTTAAATCTTGGATGGAAATTTCTTTTACCTATTTCTCTCGGCAATCTCTTATTAACAACCTCTTTCCAACTCCTTTCGCTATAAAAGAATAAAAAAATATAAAAGAATAAAAAAAAGATTTTTTCTATATTCATGACTTGTCTTCAAATTCAAACAAGAGAAAAAAAAATAAAAAAAAAAATCATTCATAAATATAATACTCACGATATGTTTCCCATGGTAACTGGGTTCATGAATTATGGGCAACAAACCATACGAGCCGCACGGTACATTGGTCAAAGTTTCATGATTACTTTATCCCATGCAAATCGTTTACCTGTAACTATTCAATATCCTTATGAAAAATTAATCACATTGGAGCGTTTCCGCGGTCGAATCCATTTTGAATTTGATAAATGCATTGCTTGTGAAGTATGTGTTCGAGTATGTCCTATAGATTTACCTGTTGTTAATTGGAAATTGGAAACTGACATTCGAAAGAAACGGTTGCTTAATTACAGTATTGATTTCGGAATCTGTATATTTTGTGGCAACTGTGTTGAGTATTGTCCAACAAATTGTTTATCAATGACTGAAGAATATGAACTTTCCACTTATGATCGTCACGAATTGAATTATAATCAAATTGCTCTAGGTCGTTTACCAATGTCAGTAGTTGACGATTATACAATTCGAACAATTTTGAATTCAACTCAAAAAAAGAAAAATAGATAAATCACTTTGATTGATTAAAAAGTACAATTTTTAAACTAAAATTCTGTTTTGATCTAGAGGGATACAATAAGGTTTATTTCATTTTTCTTGGTCCATAACTACAAAAATGAAAAATTCCAACTATTGACTTGATTGATTGGTCAGAATTGCATCGCGGCTTAATTTTTTTGTGAAAATCTATTAATAATTAATATATGTAATAATTAATATATGTGTAATTCTATCCATTAATAATTAATATATGTAATAATTAATATATGTGTAATTCTATCCATAATTTTTTCTAAAATTAAATAATTAAATTTGGAATGCCCTTTTCGAGAAAAAATGAAATTCGTACAATAGCTGTACCTATAGTAATTTACACCCTTTAGGGTTTAAAACCTATTATAAAAAATTTCTATTATAAATAAGTTTTTCCTGGTCAGGTCAATAAGGTCATGAAAAAATAATTCCATTTTTCTTTTTTTTTTACAAATTTTACATTTTACGTGCAATGGATTTGCCTGGACTAATACACGATTTTCTTTTATTTTTTCTGGGATTAGATCTTATATTAGGGGGTCTAGGAGTGGTATTACTTACCAACCCAATTTATTCTGCCTTTTCTTTGGGATTGGTTTTTGTTTGTATATCTTTATTCTATATTTTATCAAACTCTCATTTTGTAGCTGCTGCACAGCTCCTTATTTATGTGGGAGCTATAAATATTTTAATTCTATTTGCCGTGATGTTCATGAATGGTTCAGAATATTACAAAGATTTTCGTCTTTGGACTGTTGGAAACGGAGTTACTTCCTTTGTTTGTACAAGTATTTTTGTTTCACTAATTACTATTATTCCAGATACGTCATGGTACGGAATTATTTGGACTACAAAAACAAATCAGATTATAGAACAAGATTTAATAAGTAATGGTCAACAAATTGGAATTCATTTATCAACAGACTTTTTTATTCCGTTTGAATTCATTTCAATAATTCTTTTAGTTGCTTTGATAGGTGCGATTGCTGTGGCTCGTCAGTAAAAAATCTTTCAAATGAGTAACCCCAATCCATCTGTTCTATGTTATCAAATTTCTTTTCTTTTAATTCTATTTAAAGAAAGATTATTTACGTATAAATTCTTTTATTTGATCTATTATATTATTATTATTATTTCTTTGTTCGGTAATTATGATATTCTTATTATAGTCAATAATCAATCCAATCTGTTGATGTTGAATTGTTGTTCATATTGAAATAAATCGAAATTGATAAGGAGTTGGTCAATGATGCTCGAACATGTACTTGTTTTGAGTGCCTATTTATTTTCTATCGGTATCTATGGATTGATCACGAGTAGAAATGTGGTTAGAGCCCTTATGTGTCTTGAACTTATACTGAATGCAGTTAATATAAATTTTGTAACATTTTCTTATTTTTTTGATAGTCGCCAATTAAAAGGAAATATTTTTTCAATTTTTGTTATAGCTATCGCAGCTGCTGAAGCAGCTATTGGACTAGCTATCGTTTCGTCAATTTATCGTAACAGAAAATCAACCCGTATCAATCAATCAAATTTATTGAATAAGTAGGATTAATCATATAGAATATAATTTTCATTGAGTTGGCATGTACGATACGTAACTTATCCGACCATGTTTGCGAAAACATACGAAATTAAAGTATCTTGGCTCTATCCCACGAGTCGATCCAGAATTCAATAGAAAAAATTCTGATAAATCATTGATTCGTCTGGTGTCGAAATATATGATGACTCATTTAGAAATTTACTAGATTGAATTTTTTTGAGGTTAAAAAAAATTAGAAATCCAATGTCGCATTCAGTAAAGATTTATGATACATGTATAGGGTGTACTCAATGTGTCCGAGCCTGCCCCACAGATGTATTAGAAATGATACCTTGGGATGGGTGTAAATCTAAACAAATCGCTTCTGCTCCAAGAACAGAGGACTGTGTCGGTTGTAAGAGATGTGAATCCGCCTGTCCAACGGATTTCTTGAGTGTTCGAGTTTATTTATGGCATGAAACAACCCGAAGCATGGGTCTAGCTTATTGATACTTTTCAGAGAAATCCACTTGAATCCATTTGATTTTTTGTTTACCGATAAAAACCCGTACTCGAAAAAAAAAACATAATACAATATATATATTATATTATGTATTATTTTTTGAGCACGGGTTTTTCTAGTCCAAGCGTATCTTGCCTTTACCACGAATTCTTTTCCTTGGTTAACAATATTTTTAGTTTTGCCGATATCGGCGGGTTCCTTAATTTTCTTTTTCCCTCATAGAGGAAATAAGGCAATTCGATGGTATACTTTATGTATATGTATTTTAGAACTCCTTTTAATGACTTATACGTTCTCTTATTATTTCCAATCGGATGACCCATTAATCCAATTAACAGAAGATTATAAATGGATCCAATTTTTGGATTTTTACTGGAGATTGGGAATAGATGGATTTTCTTTAAGCCCTATTTTACTGACAGGATTTATCACCACTTTAGCTACTTTAGCGGCTCGGCCAATTACTCAAGATTCCCGATTATTCCATTTTCTGATGTTGGCAATGTATAGTGGTCAAATAGGATTATTTTCTTCTCAAGATCTTTTGCTTTTTTTTATCATGTGGGAGTTAGAATTAATTCCTGTTTATCTACTTCTATCCATGTGGGGGGGAAAGAAGCGTCTGTATTCAGCTACAAAGTTTATTTTGTATACTGCCGGAGGTTCTGTTTTTTTATTAATGGGAGCTTTTGGCATCGCTTTATATGGTTCCAATGAAACAAGATTCAATTTTGAAACATCAGCTAATCAATCATATCCTGCGGCGCTAGAATTTTTTTTTTATATTGGATTTCTTATTGCTTTTGCTATCAAATCACCGATTATACCCTTACATATATGGTTACCAGACACCCATGGTGAAGCACATTACAGTACTTGTATGCTTCTAGCCGGAATCTTATTAAAAATGGGGGCATACGGGTTGGTTCGAATCAATATGGAATTATTACCCCATGCCCATTCTATCTTTTCTCCCTGGTTGATAATAGTAGGTGTCATGCAAATAATCTATGCAGCTTCAACATCTCCTGGTCAACGAAATTTAAAAAAAAGAATAGCCTATTCTTCTGTATCTCATATGGGTTTCATAATTATAGGAATTTGCTCTATAAGTGATATGGGACTCAATGGAGCCATTTTACAAATAATATCACATGGGTTCATTGGCGCTGCACTTTTTTTCTTAGCAGGAACGGGTTATGATAGAATACGTCGTGTGTATCTTGACGAAATGGGCGGAATGGCTATCCTAATGCCAAAAATATTTACGACATTTAGTATCTTATCACTAGCTTCCCTTGCATTACCGGGCATGAGCGGTTTTTTTTGCGGAATTGGCAGTCTTTTTTGGAATAATTACCGGCCAAAAATATCTTTTCATGTCAAAAATAGTAATTACTTTTGGAATGGCAGTTGGCATGATATTAACTCCTATTTATTTATTATCTATGTTACGCCAGATGTTCTATGGATACAAGCTGCTTAATGCTCCAAACTCTTATTTTTTTTATTCTTATTTTTTGGATTCTGGACCGCGGGAGTTATTTGTTTCGATCTCCATCCTTCTGCCTGTAATAGGTATTGGTATTTATCCGGATTTCCTTTTCTCATTATCGGTTGACAGGGTCGAAGCTCTTCTATCTAATTTTTTTTATAGATAGTTTTTTCTAAATAAAACTCAAAATTAAAAAGAAATCCTATGATTTAATGATTTAAAATTTTTAAAATCCTTATGTTATACAAGGAAAAAAATTTTTGTTTCTTAAATTCAAAATTAAAGTAAAAAAACGGAATTGTAACCAAACTTTTTTGGCATTTGTGAGAACCCTTTGAATCATCATATTAGTTGATTCAAAAGGTTCTCATCGGCTTACCTGAAGCTTCTTGTATATATGCTTTGCTGTCCTATAGAGTTGCATTCATCAGACCCTTTCCTTTCTTCAATTCAATTAGAGGTTAATTGTTAATGTAAATGAACCATAACTATGTAGTCCTATTCCTAATAAATTAACCCCAAAATAGCATATCCAAATTATAAGAAAACCAATAGAAGCGACAATTGCGGAATTTAAACCCTTCGAATTTTTATTTGTTCGAGTATGAAAATAAATTGCGAATATGGTCCACGTAATAAACGCCCAAGTTTCTTTTGGGTCCCAATTCCAATATGATCCCCATACTTCATTAGCCCAGACTGCTCCCGAAAGAATACCTATGGTTAAAAAGATAAACCCTATACTTATAATACGATAAACCCAGTCATCTAATTGTTGAATCAATTGAAACCTGTAATAATTCCTAGAATAAAAAAAAGAAATATTTCTTAAAACATTCTTTCTTTCCGTTATATATTCTATCTCACTAAAGAAAAATGAATCATTTAATTTTTTGAATTTTAATAAATTATTGCTTTTATCAACATCAAAAATTCTTATGATTTTTCGAAATGTAATTACTAGAAATGCTACTGATAATAATGATCCACACAAAAGAGCTGCATAGCCCAATATCATCATACTTACGTGCATCATTAGCCACTGGGATTGGAGAGCGGGCACTAAGATTTTTGATTGATGCGTGTTAGTTAAAAGACCTGAAGTAGCAAACCCTTGGGTAAAAAAAAGTACTTGGCGCGGTTATTGCGCTTAAATAATTTTTATGTTTTTTAAAATACGGAACCATATGAATAATGGAAAAAGCCCATGAAAGAAAGATTAATGATTCATATAAATCACTAAATGGTAAATGTTCCAAAAAAATCCAACGAGTAACTAATAATCCTGTTATACAGAAAAAAATAGTTTTCATTCCTTTTTCGGACGAATCATATAATTCGACGAATTCATCGACTGCTAAAGTTATCAAATGAATTGTAATTACAATTGACACGACTGAAAAAGATATATGAGTTAATATATGTTCTATAGTTGAAAATACCATAAAAATTTGAAATTCAAAGTGGGAGGGCTCTTCAATTAGAAATCAGGAATTGAATTTATTATAGGATTTTTTGTATCTTTTTAAAAATTACAGGATGTTATGCCGCTACTCGGACTCGAACCGAGATGCTCTAGCACTGCTTCCTAAGAGCAGCGTGTCTACCGATTTCACCATAGCGGCTTGCTTGAAATCATAATAATCAATTTTTATTTAATCGTCGAGCTTGAAGGAGTCAATTCAATACAATATTTTTTTTTTGAAACATTCAAATTAAGAAAGCGAAATTCCGTTTTTTTTTTTACTTTTTAACAATAAATAAAAAAACAAAACTTTTGTCTAATTTCAAATTGAATATATGTCTTAATTCACTTTTTTTTGACTAAAGGTCTTAGAACTAAAGTGTTCTTTTATATTCAAATAGTATATAGATAGTATAAAAAGACAAAACTTATGAATGTTTAATATTGTGATTGTGACAAAAGGGTCGGTGGGGAAAATAAAATTAAAATAATAATCCCCATCCTCAAAATGAGAAAATACCCCAACAATAAAAAGAAAGATGAAAAAAAAAAAGAAAGATGAAACTTTGTATCTTCTCTTTTTTTCTTTTTTGGAAAAAAAGTGCCATTTTTATAATTCAAAAGAATTCTTTATTCTACGTATGATAAAGGCAAAAGGAGTACAATTTAATATTTATTAGTTCAAAATAAAAGATTAAAAAAGAATGGAAATCACTTTTATATTTATATATTTTTCTTTTTTTTTTTTTTTATTTTCTATTTATTTTCTATTTTATATTAGAAATATATATTAGAAATTTTTATAAATTTATAAACAATAAAAAAAATTCAGCCCTTTCTCATGTCAAGCCAAATCAGATTATTCCAACTTTTGATTTTTTATTTGTTGCACAAAAAAACTTTTTGAATTACCTGTAGAAAGAGATTTTGCTAACGAAAAAGCTTTCAATACCGCCCAATATCCCTTTTTTTTTTTTCAAAATATTTTTTCGAATACGCTTTTTTGCTCTAGAAGTACGCTTTTTTGGAACTGCCATAATAAAGAAGTTATTTCTTGTTATCGTTGGATGTGAAAGACATTTATTGTTCAAAACAAAATCGTTTTTTACTATTCATTATCTATGCATTTAGTCTTTCAGCCATACTCTTTTCAAAAAGAAGCCTATCCGCTTATTTTATTTATATTTCTGTCTTTTTTAATTATATTCCATATATATGTGGAATATAATACAGTAATAAAGTTTAAAGCTCTAAATTGAATTTATCAACTTTTCCATTTTTCTAGTAATTGGCAAACTTGAAGAAAAAGTATCTCTAATTGAATTCAAATTTTCAAATTCGAATGAGACTATTTATTAATTTGGTAAAAAAGTAAAAAAAAAATTAGTAATTCTTTTAGTAATTTTTTCGTTTATCTTATGTAAAGGAAAAGTATCAAATAGGAGAGTCTTTTCTATAAACATAATGAAAGGAAATAAATCCGTTCCAAAATGCACTAGTTAATAATTCTGAATAAAAAAACTAAAATAAATAGTTATTTAGATCCAGTAAGGGTTCGATAAAACCATCTTTTTTATTATTTCTATAAATAAAAATACTACTTTTCTTCGAATTTTTTTAGAATAAGTATTTTTTCACTAGTATTTTTATTTATTTTTATTTAATTTGACCAATTTGAAATTTTTGATTTAAATATGTGAAGTATTTTGGAAAATTCAAAATAATTAAGAATATAAAATTCAATTGAAGTCTTACTTCTTTATTGACTGACTTATTTAAAAAGATATAATATAAGAGCCGATGAATCAGAAAAAAGAAACAATTAATTATTAATTAAATTAAAAAATAAAAAAGTTTTTTATGGAACATATATATCAATATTCGTGGATCATACCTTTTGTTACATTCCCAATTCCTATGTTAATAGGAGCGGGACTCCTACTTTTTCCGGTGGAAACAAAAAAACTCCGTCGTACGTGGGCTTTTCCAAGCCTTTTCTTGTTAAGTATAGTCATGATTTTTTCAATCGACTTGTCTATTTATCAAATAAATAGCAGTTTTATATATCAATATATATGGTCATGGACTATCAATAATGATTTTTCGTTAGAGTTCGGACACTTGATTGACCCACTAACTTCTATTTTGTCGGTATTAATTACTACAGTTGGAATTATGGTTCTTTTTTATAGTGACAATTATATGTCTCATGATCAAGGTTATTTGAGATTTTTTGCTTATATGATTTTTTTCAATACGTCAATGTTGGGATTAGTTACTAGTTCTAATTTTATACAAATTTATATTTTTTGGGAGTTGGTTGGAATGTGTTCTTATCTATTAATAGGTTTTTGGTTCACACGACCTAGTGCATCGAATGCTTGTCAAAAAGCGTTTGTAACTAATCGTGTAGGAGATTTTGGTTTATTATTGGGAATTTTAGGCATTTATTGGATAACGGGCAGTTTCGAATTTGGGGATTTATTCAAAATATTGAATAACTTGATTTATAATAACCAAATTCATTTTTTATTTGTTACTTTGTGTGCCTTTCTATTATTTTCTGGCGCAATTGCCAAATCGGCGCAATTTCCTCTTCATGTATGGTTACCGGATGCTATGGAAGGACCTACTCCTATTTCGGCTCTAATACATGCTGCTACTATGGTAGCGGCAGGCATTTTTCTTGTAGCTCGACTTTTTCCTCTTTTTATAGTCATACCTTACATAATGAATCTAATAGCTTTGATAGGTATAATAACAGTATTTTTAGGAGCTACTTTAGCTCTTGCTCAAAAAGATATTAAGAGAAGTTTAGCCTATTCTACAATGTCTCAATTAGGTTATATGATGTTAGCTTTAGGTATGGGGTCTTATCGAGCTGCTTTATTTCATTTGATTACTCATGCCTATTCGAAAGCATTGTTGTTTTTAGGATCTGGATCCATTATTCATTCAATGGAAGCTATTGTTGGTTATTCTCCAGATAAGAGTCAAAATATGGTTCTTATGGGTGGTTTAACAAAACATATTCCAATTACAAAAACTGCTTTTTTTTTAGGAACACTTTCTCTTTGTGGTATTCCGCCCTTCGCCTGTTTTTGGTCCAAAGATGAAATTCTTAATGATAGTTGGTTGTATTCACCGATTTTCGCAATAATAGCTTGTTTCACCGGATTAACTGCATTTTATGCGTTTCGGGTTTATTTACTTACTTTTGAAGGACATTTAAATGTTCATTTTCGAAATTACAGTGGTAAAAAAAACAGTTCATTTTATTCAATATCTTTATGGGGTAAAGAAAGGTCAAAAATGTTTAACAAAAATTTCGGAACTTTCTTAACAACGAATAATAATGAAAGGGCTTCTTTTTTTTGGAAGAACACATATCAAATTGATGGTAATGTAAGAAAGATGCTGTGGCCCTTTTTTACTATTAAAACTATTAAAAATTTTAACACTAAAAGGGTTTTTTCTTATCCCCATGAATCGGATAATACTATGTTTTTTCCTATGCTTGTCTTGGTACTATTTACTTTGTTTATTGGAGCCATAGGAATTCCCTTCAACCAAGAAGGAATGGAGTTAGATATATTGTCAAAACTGTTAACTCCGTCTTTAAACCCTTTGCATCAAAATTCAAATAATTCTGTGGATTGGTATGAATTTGTAACAAATGCAATTTTTTCAGTCAGTATAGCCTTTTTCGGAATATTTATAGCGTCTTCTTTATATAAGCCTGCTTATTCGTCCTTACAAAATTTGAATTTTTTGAATTCGTTCGCCAAAAAAGGCCCTATTTTGGAAAAAATAATAAATGTCATACATAATTGGTCCTATAGCCGAGGTTACATAGATACTTTTTATGGACTATCTTTTATTGGAGGTATAAGAAAATTAGTGGAATTAATTCATTTTTTTGATAAACGGATAGTTGATGGAATTACCAATGGAGTCGGTGTTACCAGTTTCTTTGTAGGGGAGGGTATAAAATATGTAGGAAGTGGTCGCATCTCTTCTTATCTCTTATTGTATTTATTTTATGCATTAATTTTTTTATTAATTTACTTTCTTTTTTCTTTTTACAATTATTAATTTACTTTCTTTTTTCTTTTTACAAAACAAAATGTAAAATTTGTAAAAAAAAAAGAAAAATGGAATTATTTTTTCATGACCTTATTGACCTGACCAGGAAAAACTTATTTATAATAGAAATTTTTTATAATAGGTTTTAAACCCTAAAGGGTGTAAATTACTATAGGTACAGCTATTGTACGAATTTCATTTTTTCTCGAAAAGGGCATTCCAAATTTAATTATTTAATTTTAGAAAAAATTATGGATAGAATTACACATATATTAATTATTACATATATTAATTATTAATGGATAGAATTACACATATATTAATTATTACATATATTAATTATTAATAGATTTTCACAAAAAAATTAAGCCGCGATGCAATTCTGACCAATCAATCAAGTCAATAGTTGGAATTTTTCATTTTTGTAGTTATGGACCAAGAAAAATGAAATAAACCTTATTGTATCCCTCTAGATCAAAACAGAATTTTAGTTTAAAAATTGTACTTTTTAATCAATCAAAGTGATTTATCTATTTTTCTTTTTTTGAGTTGAATTCAAAATTGTTCGAATTGTATAATCGTCAACTACTGACATTGGTAAACGACCTAGAGCAATTTGATTATAATTCAATTCGTGACGATCATAAGTGGAAAGTTCATATTCTTCAGTCATTGATAAACAATTTGTTGGACAATACTCAACACAGTTGCCACAAAATATACAGATTCCGAAATCAATACTGTAATTAAGCAACCGTTTCTTTCGAATGTCAGTTTCCAATTTCCAATTAACAACAGGTAAATCTATAGGACATACTCGAACACATACTTCACAAGCAATGCATTTATCAAATTCAAAATGGATTCGACCGCGGAAACGCTCCAATGTGATTAATTTTTCATAAGGATATTGAATAGTTACAGGTAAACGATTTGCATGGGATAAAGTAATCATGAAACTTTGACCAATGTACCGTGCGGCTCGTATGGTTTGTTGCCCATAATTCATGAACCCAGTTACCATGGGAAACATATCGTGAGTATTATATTTATGAATGATTTTTTTTTTTATTTTTTTTTCTCTTGTTTGAATTTGAAGACAAGTCATGAATATAGAAAAAATCTTTTTTTTATTCTTTTATATTTTTTTATTCTTTTATAGCGAAAGGAGTTGGAAAGAGGTTGTTAATAAGAGATTGCCGAGAGAAATAGGTAAAAGAAATTTCCATCCAAGATTTAAAAGTTGATCCATTCTTAGTCTAGGTAAAGTCCATCTTGTTGTGATAGGAATGAACAAGAACAAATAAGTTTTAACCAATGTAATAAAGATACCAATTGTTGTTCCAAAGACTCCACTTATTTTAATTTTATTTGTTTCAAAAGGCTCAGGAACGAATATATACGGACTAGAGATAGTCCAACCGCCCAAGTAAAGAACTGTTACAAATAATGAAGCAACTAATAAGCTTAGATAGGAAGCAATATAAAATAAACCAAATTTGATACCTGAATATTCGGTTTGATAACCTGCTACTAATTCTTCTTCTGCTTCTGGTAAATCAAAAGGTAATCTCTCACATTCTGCTAGAGAAGAAATAAAAAAAATGATAAATCCTATAGGTTGACGCCACAAATTCCACCCCCAAAAACCAGATTTTGATTGTGCCTCAACTATATCAACTGTACTTGAACTGTTAGATAATCATAGTCGGTGATAACATCACTGTTCCCATCGCTATTACAGAACCGTACATGAGATTCTCACCTCATACGGCTCCTCAAAGGCCATAAAACAATTTAAGGACCCGATCGGATTATTTATTTTGCTATAAATTATTTTGCTATATTTGTAGGATATATATATTTGTAAGATATATAGGATCAAAATAAAATAAATCTATCGACGTTCCCAAATTCGCGCAATGAAATTCTATCTGTTATAATACTAACAAAAAAGTACTTCTGAATTAATCTCATCCTTTAATAGTTTCAATTTTTCTTTTTTGAGTAATAACTTCAAAATTTTTCAATAAAATACTCTTTATTTATATTATTTATAATTTATTTATAAAAATATTTTTTGTAAAAATACCAATTTCAACCTATCATTTTTGATTACGAAAAAGAATTAGATATTCCGAATTATGATACGAATTCCGTCTATATGAATATGGATATAGGAAAAAAGAATAAAAAAGATTGATTTTTTATTTTATTGTAATTAGATATTAGATTCTTTTTGTTCGTTCCTATTCTTCTTTCTGAAAAAAAACAAAGGGGGGATTAAAGGGGGGAAGGGTTATTTCGTTCCTGATAGTTATTTCTTTAATCAGTGGGCAGGAGCATACTCTGGATCGGAATCATGGGGAGTACTGCCTGATCATTTCTACCAATTTAAAGCCCCAATTAATATACTTTTATATTCTGCCGAAATATCTTTTTAGATAGATAATTTTTAAAATCTCTATTACTAATCCTTTGTGTATCTTGGTGTTCCTAACCATCCACTCATTTTTTCTCAATGGCCAGTTATGTTAGCATTATGGTAATACATATAAATGATAAACTCAATAGGGTTGATCTTTTGAGCCCGCGTCAAGCCAGGATGACTAATCAACCAATCTTGGGGCAAACGGTCTTCTTTTCTTATGTTTATTTCTGTTTTACTCTTGTACATAGGAAATGAGTCTCAATTTTTTTACTGCAAATTGACAAGTTGTTTTCTTTCACTCATATAACTATCCAATTTAGTTCATTAACCCAAATGATGAATAAAAAATGAAGATATCTATTCAATGGATTTCGCTTTCTTCCTAAAAATAAAGGAATAGGTAAAAGTTTATGTTTCAACGAATCACACGTAGAGATATGGATAACACACAAAGAGTTAATGGTATTTCATAACTAATCGATTGAGCAGCAGCTCGTAGACCACCTAAAAAGGAATATTTATTATTTGATCCATATCCTGACATAAGAAGTCCAATCGGAGCAATACTTGAAATGGCAATCCATAAAAAAACACCAATATTTAGATCAGTTAAAATAAGGTGATAGCCAAAAGGAATTATTGAATAACTTAATAGAGTTGATATGACTGCTATGGATGGTCCGATACTGAATAAACGAGTATTCCCCCTAGAGGGAAAAATATTTTCTTTGAAAAGTAGTTTTGTCCCATCCGCTAGAGCTTGAAGAACTCCTAAAGGACCGGCATATTCAGGTCCAATACGTTGTTGTATCCCTGCGGATATTTCTCTTTCTAACCATACAATTATTAGTATGCCTAGCGTGATTCCCAATACAAGAGTCAAAATAGGGGCAAACACCCATATAATTCCATAGACATAGACCTCATTTAAAGATTCTAATCTAGAAAAAGAATTGATAGCGTGTACTTCTGTTGTATCAATTATCATTTCAACGATCAACTTCCCCCATAATGATATCTATACTACCTAGTATTGTCATAATATCAGCCAATTTCATTCTTTTAACTAATTCGGGAAGAATTTGCAAATTGATAAAACCGGGCGGGCGAATTTTCCACCTCCAGGGAAAACCACTCTGATCCCCTATCAGAAAAATCCCCAATTCCCCTTTTGGGGCTTCGACTCTCACATAAAGTTCTTGTTTCGGTAATTCAAAAGTAGGAGAAGTTTTCTTACTAATGAATCGATATTCGAAATCGTTCCATTCCGGATCCTTTTCAAAACGTCGGGTTTCTAAATTCTCATAAGGCCCCCCCGGAATTCCTTCCAGAGCCTGTTGAATAATTTTTATAGATTCCATCATTTCACCAATTCGGACTAAATAACGAGCTAATGAATCTCCTTCTTTTTGCCACTGGACTTCCCAATCAAATTCGTTGTAACACTCATAATGATCAACTTGACGAAGATCCCATTGTACTCCAGAAGCTCGTAGCATTGGTCCTGATAAACCCCAATTTATTGCTTTCTCCGCACCAACAATACCTACTCCTTCAACTCGTTCTAAAAAAATAGGATTTTGCGTAATAAGTTTTTGATATTCAGCAACTCCTGTTAAAAAATAATCGCAAAAATCCAAACATTTATCTATCCATCCATGAGGTAGATCGGCCGCTACTCCCCCGATACGAAAATAATTATGCATCATTCTCATACCGGTGGCAGCTTCGAATAAATCATATACTAACTCTCTCTCTCTAAAAATATAGAAGAAAGGGGTCTGTGCACCAATATCTGCCATAAAAGGACCAAGCCATAACAAATGAGAAGCTATACGACTCAATTCCAACATAATTACTCTGATATAGCTAGCTCTTTTAGGCACTTGAATATTTCCTAACAATTCTGGACCATTTACTGTTATTGCTTCTGTGAACATAGTAGCCAAATAATCCCAGCGTGTTACATAGGGCAAATATTGTATAATTGTTCGATTTTCCGCAATTTTTTCCATCCCTCTGTGTAAATAACCTACTATTGGTTCACAGTCAATAACATCTTCACCGTCTAGAGTAACGATGAGTCGAAGAACACCATGCATTGATGGGTGGTGGGGACCCATATTGACTATCATAAGGTCTTTTCGTGTAGCTGGTACATTCATAGGAATTTCCTCGATCCATTTTTTCATGAATTATTGAAAACAAAAAGAAGTTCATATTACGATCTAATAAATCAAATAATTCAAAAAAACTCTTCACATTAACGAGTTTTTGATTCCCGAATATCTACCCGGCTAATTAATTCTTTATAACGTACTCTATTTTTCTTTGCTAAATAAGACATCAGTCGTTGCCGTTTTCCCAGAATTTTCCGCAAACCTCTCTGAGATAAATAGTCTTTTCTATGCAATTCCAAATGTGAAGTAAGTCTTCGTATCTTATTAGTGAAACTTACTATTTGAAATTCAACAGATCCTTTGTTTTCGTCTTTTTCTTCTTGTGAAATAACTGAAATGAATGAATTTTTTACCATAAAATAGCCCACCCTTTTTAAGATTAAGATCTTTTTTATTTCTATTGATCAGTAATAAAAAAAAATCAAAAAATGTATTGTATTAATAAATAATAATGTTAGTTCATTTTAATTTGATATACATAAAATAAAAATCTCTACTTGTTAGTAATTCAAGTTACTAATTCAAAATTTTGTCAAATAAAATTGAAAATTTCTCATTAATCAATCCAATTTTTTTATTCGGTTATAGATACAAAAGGATGATATATTTCTTCGCTTACAAAAGAGAACAAAATTCTACCTAAAATGAAAAGTAAAAAAATTCCATTGATTCCTTTCTGGATGAAATATGCTATGGGATATATATGAAAAATGCATCCTTACCAAAATTTGAACCGTGGATATATACATATCCTTACCATACTGAACCGACTGGCATTATTAGTATCGAACCAATAACGATTCATACAAGCTAAATCTTCTAATCGAAAATTGGGCCAAAGAAAAAATTTGAATTTAATTAGTTTATTTTTATCTCTATCAAAATGTTTGCTTTTATCAAAAACGGGACCACGGTTTTTTATGTTATTACCGTTGCAAATTTCTGTATTTATATGAATATTGTTTTTATTTTTTAAATTGAAAGAAATTAGAATTCTTAATTCTCTACAACGTTTCGGGGAGAAAATATTTTCTGGAACAAGTAAATCATAATCATTTTTGTCTCTATTTCCAATTATACTTTGATGCCTTTCAATAGAAATCGAATCGATTTTGTCTCTGTATTTTTGATTAATTTGTTGTTTGTTCTTATGAACTAATAAGATACCCACGGTTTGATACAAAAGAAATTGTCCATCATTTTTTACCGACAGACGAACAGGTTCGATAATCAATATTCCCTTTTTCATCAATTCTGTAAGAGTTAAATCCTTCTGAACCATCAGAATATTCAGACTTATTTCTTGTCTTTGAATAGAAGATATAATAATTTCTCGTGGATTTGTCAGTCTAAGCAGGAGACAATATACTTTGATATTATTGATTATTTTTTGATTTAAAGAACCATTCCATCTTAATTGAAAACATAAATATCGTTTTAGGAAGAAATCAAGTTCTACTTCCGTATGACTTTTGTTTTGCTTTTTATGTCTATTTTTTTTCATACCTAATCCCATATAATCTTCTTCAATATCTTTTTCTTGATTTGTGAAAACTGATCCAAAGTCCGCTTGGTCTTCGGATTCTTTTTCTTCGTGATTTCGATTCTCTAATTCAATAATTTTGTTTTCATTCGATGATATAGATATAAAAAGATCGCCATTTTTCTTCTCGTTGATTTTCTTAGTTTTACTAACATTTTCATTTCTATGAAAATTGAAAAGAAGAAATTGGATTGGTATCGCCCACGGGTTTATCTTATATGTGTTGTAAAGTATTACAAATTTTCGAAAGAACCAAAGTTCAAAATTTGATATGAGACCTTTTTGTATTTCTTCATTCATTCCCATCCAATCAAAAAGGTTTTTTTTTTTGATTGGATGAATTGATTTCTTGATCTTGGTGAATTGTAAGAAAAAAAATCTTTTTTTTATCAATTTTTTTAATTATTTGAGACTTATTAGTCTGAGTATTTTTTTTATCTTCGCTTCCAGTATCGATCCAAGATTCAATATCGACCTTTTTTCTAAGACAAAAATGGAGAATTTTCCAATCAAAATATTTGCTTTGCTCCATATCAATAATGTCATCTTCCGCTAGATAATTATTGATAGGAATACCTTCCAACATGTCGAAAGGGTTGCTTTTTTTTGTGTTGTAATTATAAGAAATCTTTTGTTTATTATTTATTTGGAATGGTGATCCATAAATATATGAGTCCTTCTTATTTTCATAATTAATAGATTTATATGATAAAAGATTATATCTATAGTGTTTTTTAAAATTATCTTTTTGCTTTGGTAATGAGTCTGCCTCAAAATCAAAATCATTTTTTTTTTCAAACTGAATTAATTGGTCTTTTTCATATAAATTCCGTTTGTTTAATTTTTTCTTTTGAACCATAGAGTGTTGATTGATTCTATTTCGCCATTTTTGTGGTATTAATCGAGACCATCTAATCTGAGATAAATCGTATTTATATTGATAATGACTCTTTAACCAGTTTTTCCATTGATTCATTACAGAATTTCTAACATTTTTTTCTTTTAATTCGAAATGAAATATCCCTTGGACTCTAAAATACTCCTTTATTTCATTCTTTATAAAAAGGCCATGATATTGAAGGATAGATCTTAACTTATATAAGTTAATAATTTGGATTTGTAATAATTTGTAAAATACATACGCTTGTGACAAGGAAGATATGTCACAAAAAATCTGCGAATTCTTATTATTCTTATTAAAAACAGCAAGATTACTTGACTTTTTTCTATTTATAATCGAAATAAAGTGAATTGTATTTTGATTTGTTTTATCAATTTTTTTGTGATTTTCTTCATTATTGTAAATGTATTTAGTAATAATTTTTTTTGTTGATTCAAGAAAAAGCTGTGCATTGCGTCTCGGAATATTAATGATACCTAAAAAGATATCTATGTATATCCTTTCAATCAAAATTTTTATAAAAAAATGGAATTTATTTGCTAATCGAGCATTTCTTCTTTTTAATATCTGTGAAAAATTTTTTGATGATTTTAATATTTTAGCATTATAACTTATTTTGTTAGGACTAATATTTATCTCCGAGGTTAGAATTTTTTTTTCCTTTTCTTTTGAAATTTTTTCTATTTGATTTAGGATTATCTTTCTTCTAGCAGAAAGATCTTTCATTTTTTTTTCTGTTAGTGAAAAATTTGCCCAAACCATAGATCGAATTGGGGTGGACAATTTATGACTCGTCCGATTATTGTTATTGATTAACAAATCTTTTTCTTTTTTAGTTGCATTCAATTCATATACTTCGTTAACTCCAGATAATCGAATTTTATTTCTTTTTGATTTTGAAAATTTGTTTATTATTTCTTTTCGAAATAAAATGTTTTTGACGACCCAGTTTTTTTTTTCTGTTGATAAATTTAGAAATAATTTTCTTCTTTCTTCTAAAATTGTTATAACTTGAAAACCATTTTTTTTCATTTTTCGAATTTTTTTTTCAAGTTTTTTAAAGATGGGTTCAAAAAGTGAAAGCCGTTTTCGGGGAGAACCAAAAGGGAGTTCAGCTTCCATTCCCCAAACTGTTAAAAAACAAAAATCATTTTTTTGTACTTTCTTTTTCATTGGATCTTTATGAGGGAGTTTTAACTTAGATCTGTGCCAAGGTTTTAGACGAAAAGGAAATAGTATCTTTATTTG
>CANTUR010002079.1:0-114471 GCA_947683625.1 Mallotus nudiflorus | reverse complement strand
ATCAAAGCTGACTCTGAGGGCTACAGTACGGGCTATAAAGCCCATCTATAGCGATTTGTCTTTGGGCCAAAAAACCCATGTGTAAGCCCATGGATTTGATAGAGTGGGCTTGCACACTTGGGCTTCAAATGGACGTTTGTGCCGGCATCGGTTGACCCACGGGGCCCATAATATATCAAATTAAAGCTGACTCAGAGGGCTATAACGGGCCGCTATAACTATGTCTGTAGCGGGCCGTCCTCTGGCCCAAATTCCTTTTTTTTTGGGCCCAAAAACCACTATTTCGGCCCATGGATTTGGTTATAGGCTTGCGCACTTGGGCTTCAAATGGACGTTCGTGGCGGCATCGGTTGACCCACGGGGCCCATAATATATCAGATCAAAGCTGACTCAGAGGGCTACAGTACGGGCTCTAAAGCCCATCTAGAGCGATTTATCTTTGGGCCCAAAAACCCATGTTTAGGCCCATGGATTTGATAGAGTGGGCTTGGGCACTTGGGCTTCAAATGGACGTTCGTGGCGGCATCGGTTGACCCACGGGGCCCATAATATATCAGATCGAAGCTGACTCAGAGGGCTACAGTGTGGGCTCTAAAGCCCATCTATAGAGATTTGTCTTTGGGCCCAAAAACCCATGTTTAGGCCCATGGATTTGATACAGTGGGCTTGGGCACTTGGGCTTCAAATGGACGTTCGTGGTGGCATCGGTTGACCCATGGGGCCCATAATATATGAGATCGAAGCTGACTCAGAGGGCTACAGTGCGGGCTCTAAAGCCCATCTATAGCAATTTGTCTTTGGGCCCAAAAACCCATGTTTAGGCCCATGGATTTGATAGAGTGGGCTTGGGCACTTGGGCTTCAAATGGACGTTCGTGGTGGCATTGGTTGACCCACGGGGCCCATAATATATCAAATCGAAGCTGACTCCGAGGTCTACAGTGCGGGCTATAAAGCCCATCTATAGCGATTTGTATTTGGTCCCAAAAACCCATGTGTAGCCCATGGATTTGATAGAGTGGGCTTGCGCACTTGGGATTCAAATGGACGTTCGTGGCGGCATCGGTTGACCCATGGGGCCTATAATATATCAAATCGAAGCTAACTTCGAGGGCTATAATGGGCCGCTACAAACTATGTCTATAGCGGGCCGTCCTCGGGCCCAAATTCCTTTGTTTTGGGGCCCAAAAACCACTATTTCGGCCCATGGATTTGATTGTGGGCTTGCGCACTTGGGCTTCAAATGGACGTTCGTGGCAGCATCGGTTGACCCACGGGGCCCACAATATATCAGATCGAAGCTGACTCAGAGGGCTACAGTATGGGCTCTAAAGCCCATCTATAGAGATTTGTCTTTGGGCCCAAAAACCCATGTTTAGGCCTATGGATTTGATAGAGTCGGCTTGGGCACTTGGGCTTCAAATGGACGTTCGTGGCGGCATCGGTTGACCCACGGGGCCCATAATATATCAGATCGAAGCTAACTCAGAGGGCTACAGTACGGGCTCTAAAGCCCATCTATAGCGATTTGTCTTTGGGCCCAAAAACCCATGTTTAGGCCTATGGATTTGATAGAGTCGGCTTGGGCACTTGGGCTTCAAATGGACGTTCGTGGCGGCATCGGTTGACCACGGGGCCCATAATATATCAGATCGAAGCTAACTCAGAGGGCTACAGTACGGGCTCTAAAGCCCATCTATAGCGATTTGTCTTTGGGCCCAAAAACCCATGTTTAGGTCCATGGATTTGATAGAGTGGGCTTGGGCACTTGGGATTCAAATGGACGTTTGTGCCGGCATCGGTTGACCACGGGGCCCATAATATATCAAATTAAAGCTGACTCAGAGGGCTATAACGGGCCGCTACAACTATGTCTGTAGCGGGCCGTCCTCTGGCCCAAATTCCTTTTTTTTTTGGGCCCGAAAACCACTATTTCGGCCCATGGATTTGGTTATAGGCTTGCGCACTTGGGCTTCAAATGGACGTTCGTGGCGGGCATCGGTTGACCCACGGGACCCATAATATATCAGATCAAAGCTGACTCAGAGGGCTACAGTACGGGCTCTAAAGCCCATCTAGAGCGATTTATCTTTGGGCCCAAAAACCCATGTTTAGGCCCATGGATTTGATAGAGTGGGCTTGGGCACTTGGGCTTCAAATGGACGTTCGTGGCGGCATCGGTTGACCCACGGGGCCCATAATATATCAGATCGAAGCTGACTCAGAGGGCTACAGTGTGGGCTCTAAAGCCCATCTATAGAGATTTGTCTTTGGGCCCAAAAACCCATGTTTAGGCCCATGGATTTGATAGAGTGGGCTTGGGCACTTGGTCTTCAAATGGACGTTCGTGGCGGCATCGGTTGACCCATGGGGCCCATAATATATGAGATCGAAGCTGACTCAGAGGGCTACAGTGCGGGCTCTAAAGCCCATCTATAGCGATTTGTCTTTGGGCCCAAAAACCCATGTTTAGGCCCATGGATTTGATAGAGTGGGCTTGGGCACTTGGGCTTCAAATGGACGTTCGTGGTGGCATCGGTTGACCCACGGGGCCCATAATATATCAAATCGAAGCTGACTCCGAGGTCTACAGTGCGGGCTATAAAGCCCATCTATAGCGATTTGTATTTGGTCCCAAAAACCCATGTGTAGGCCCATGGATTTGATAGAGTGGGCTTGCGCACTTGGGCTTCAAATGGACGTTCGTGGTGGCATCGGTTGACCCACGGGGCCCATAATATATCAAATCGAAGCTGACTCCGAGGTCTACAGTGCGGGCTATAAAGCCCATCTATAGCGATTTGTATTTGGTCCAAAAACCCATGTGTAGGCCCATGGATTTGATAGAGTGGGCTTGCGCACTTGGGATTCAAATGGACGTTCGTGGCGGCATCGGTTGACCCATGGGGCCTATAATATATCAAATCGAAGCTAACTCCGAGGGCTATAATGGGCCGCTACAAACTATGTCTATAGCGGGCCGTCCTCGGGCCCAAATTCCTTTGTTTTGGGGCCCAAAAACCACTATTTCGGCCCATGGATTTGATTGTGGGCTTGCGCACTTGGGCTTCAAATGGACGTTCGTGGCAGCATCGGTTGACCCACGGGGCCCATAATATATCAGATCGAAGCTGACTCAGAGGGCTACAGTACGGGCTCTAAAGCCCATCTATAGAGATTTGTCTTTGGGCCCAAAAACCCATGTTTAGGCCTATGGATTTGATAGAGTCGGCTTGGGCACTTGGGCTTCAAATGGACGTTCGTGGCGGCATCGGTTGACCCACGGGGCCCATAATATATCAGATCGAAGCTAACTCAGAGGGCTACAGTACGGGCTCTAAAGCCCATCTATAGCGATTTGTCTTTGGGCCCAAAAACCCATGTTTAGGCCCATGGATTTGATAGAGTGGGCTTGGGCACTTGGGCTTCAAATGGACGTTCGTGGTGGCATCGGTTGACCCACGGGGCCCATAATATATCAAATCGAACCTGACTCCGAGGGCTACAGTGCGGGCTATAAAGCCCATCTATAGTGATTTGTCTTTGGGCCCAAAAACCCATGTGTAGGCCATGGATTTGATAGAGTGGGCTTGCGCACTTGGGCTTCAAATGGACGTTTGTGGCGGCATCGGTTTGACCCACAGGGCCCATAATATATCAAATCGAAGCTGACTCCGAGGGCTATAACGGGCCGCTACAAACTGCATCTGTACCGAGCCGTCCTCGGGCCCAAATTCCTTTGTTTTGGGTCCCGAAAACCACTATTTCGGCCCATGGATTTGATTGTGGGCTTGCACACTTGGCTTCAAATGGACGTTCGTGGCGGCATCGGTTGATCCACGGGGCCCATAATATATCAGATCGAAGCTGACTCAGAGGGCTACAGTGCGGGCTCTAAATCCCATCTATAGAGATTTGTCTTTGGGCCCAAAAACCCATGTTTAGGCCTATGGATTTGATAGAGTCGACTTGGGCACTTGGGGTTCAAATGGACGTTCGTTGCGGCATCGGTTGACCCATGGGGCCCATAATATATCAGATCGAAGCTGACTCAGAGGGCTACAGTGCGGGCTCTAAAGCCCATCTATAGCGATTTGTCTTTGGGCCCAAAAACCCATGTTTAGGCCCATGGATTTGATAGAGTGGGCTTGGGCAGTTGGGCTTCCAAATGGACGTTCGTGGTGGCATCGGTTGACCCACGGGGCCCATAATATATCAAATCGAAGCTGACTTCGAGGGGTACAGTGCAGGCTATAAAGCCCATCTATAACGATTTGTCTTTGGGCCCAAAAACCCATGTGTAAGCCCATGGATTTGATAGAGTGGGCTTGCACACTTGGGCTTTAAATGGACGTTTGTGGCGGCATCGATTGACCCACGGGGCCCATAACATATCAAATTAAAGCTGACTCAGAGGGCTATAATGGGTCGCTACAAACAGTGTTTGTAGCGGGCCGTCCTCGGGGCCCAAATTCCTTTTTTTTGGGGCCCGAAAACCACTATTTCGGCCCATGGATTTGATTGTAGGCTTGCGCACTTGGGCTTCAAATGGACGTTCGTGGCGGCATAGGTTGACCCACAGGGCCCATAATATATCAGATCGAAGCTGACTCAGTGGGCTACAGTGCGGGCTCTAAAGCCCATCTATAGCGATTTATCTTTGGGCCTAAAAACCCATGTTTAGGCCCATGGATTTGATAGAGTGGGCTTGGGCACTTGGGCTTCAAATGGACGTTCGTGGCGGCATCGGTTGACCCACGGGGCCCATAATATATCAGATCGAAGCTGACTCAGAGGGCTACAGTGCGGACTCTAAAGCCCATCTATAGCGATTTGTCTTTGGGCCTAAAAACCCATGTTTAGGCCCATGGATTTGATAGAGTGGGCATGGGCACTAGGGCTTCAAATGGACGTTCGTGGTGGCATCGGTTGACCCACGGGGCCCATAATATATCAAATCAAAGCTGACTCTGAGGGCTACAGTGCGGGCTATAAAGCCCATCTTTAGCGATTTGTCTTTGGGCCAAAAAACCCATGTGTAAGCCCATGGATTTGATAGAGTGGGCTTGCACACTTGGGCTTCAAATGGACGTTTGTGCCGGCATCGGTTGACCCACGGGGCCCATAATATATCAAATTGAAGCCGACTCAGAGGGTTATAACGGGCCGCTACAAACTATGTCTGTAGCGGGCCGTCCTCGGGCCCAAATTCCTTTTTTTTGGGGCCCGAAAACCACTATTTCGGCCCATGGATTTGATTGTAGGCTTGCGCACTTGGGCTTCAAATGGACATTCGTGGCGGCATCGGTTGACCCACGGGGCCCATAATATATCAGATCAAAGCTGACTCAGAGGGCTATAGTACGGGCTCTAAAGCCCATCTAGAGCGATTTATCTTTGGGCCCAAAAACCCATGTTTAGGCCCATGGATTTGATAGAGTGGGCTTGGGCACTTGGGCTTCAAATGGACGTTCGTGGCGGCATCGGTTGACCCATGGGGCCAATAATATATCAGATCGAAGCTGACTCAGAGGGCTACAGTGTGGGCTCTAAAGCCCATCTATAGAGATTTGTCTTTGGGCCCAAAAACCCATGTTTAGGCCCATGGATTTGATAGAGTGGGCTTGGGCACTTGGGCTTCAAATGGACGTTCGTGGTGGCATCGGTTGACCCATGGGGCCCATAATATATGAGATCGAAACTGAATCAGAGGGCTACAGTGCGGGCTCTAAAGCCCATCTATAGCGATTTGTCTTTGGGGCCAAAAACCCATGTTTAGGCCCATGGATTTGATAGAGTGGGCTTGGGCACTTGGGCTTCAAATGGACGTTCGTGGTGGCATCGGTTGACCCACGGGGCCCATAATATATCAAATCGAAGCTGACTTCAAGGGGTACAGTGCGGGCTATAAAGCCCATCTATAACGATTTGTCTTTGGGCCCAAAAACCCATGTGTAAGCCCATGGATTTGATAGAGTGGGCTTGCACACTTGGGCTTCAAATGGACGTTTGTGGCGGCATCGATTGACCCACGGGGCCCATAACATATCAAATTAAAGCTGACTCAGAGGGCTATAATGGGTCGCTACAAACAGTGTCTGTAGCGGGCCGTCCTCGGGCCCAAATTCCTTTTTTTTGGGGCCCGAAAACCACTATTTCGGCCCATGGATTTGATTGTAGGCTTGCGCACTTGGGCTTGAAATGGACGTTCGTGGCGGCATCGGTTGACCCACGGAGCCCATAATATATCAGATCGAAGCTGACTCAGAGGGTTACAGTGCGGGCTCTAAAGCCCATCTATAGCGATTTGTCTTTGGGCCCAAAAACCCATGTTTAGGCCCATGGATTTGATAGAGTGGGCTTGGGCACTTGGGCTTCAAATGGACGTTCGTGGTGGCATCGGTTGACCCACGGGGCCCATAATATATCAAATCGAAGCTGACTTCGAGGGCTACAGTGCGGGCTATAAAGCCCATCTTTAGCGATTTGTCTTTGGGCCAAAAAACCCATGTGTAAGCCCATGGATTTGATAGAGTGGGCTTGCACACTTGGGCTTCAAATGGACGTTTGTGCCGGCATCGGTTGACCCACGGGGCCCATAATATATCAAATTGAAGCTGACTCAGAGGGCTATAACGGGGCGCTACAAACTATGTCTGTAGCGGGCCGTCCTCGGGCCCAAATTCCTTTTTTTTGGGGCCCGAAAACCACTATTTCGGCCCATGGATTTGATTGTAGGCTTGCGCACTTGGGCTTCAAATGGACGTTCGTGGCGGCATCGGTTCACCCACAGGGCCCATAATATATCAGATCAAAGCTGACTCAGAGGGCTACAGTACAGGCTCTAAAGCCCATCTAGAGCGATTTATCTTTGGGCCCAAAAACCCATGTTTAGGCCCATGGATTTGATAGAGTGGGCTTGGGCAATTGGGCTTCAAATGGACGTTCGTGGCGGCATTGGTTGACCCATGGGGCCAATAATATATCAGATCGAAGCTGACTCAGAGGGCTACAGTGTGGGCTCTAAAGCCCATCTATAGAGATTTGTCTTTGGGCCCAAAAACCCATGTTTAGGCCCATGGATTTGATAGAGTGGGCTTGGGCACTTGGGCTTCAAATGGACGTTCGTGGCGGCATCGGTTGACCCATGGGGCCCATAATATATGAGATCGAAACTGAATCAGAGGGCTACAGTGCGGGCTCTAAAGCCCATCTATAGCGATTTGTCTTTGGGCCCAAAAACCCATGTTTAGGCCCATGGATTTGATAGAGTGGGCTTGGGCACTTGGGCTTCAAATGGACGTTCGTGGTGGCATCGGTTGACCCACGGGGCCCATAATATATCAAATCGAAGCTGACTTCGAGGGGTACAGTGCGGGCTATAAAGCCCATCTATAACGATTTGTCTTTGGGCCCAAAAACCCATGTGTAAGCCCATGGATTTGATAGAGTGGGCTTGCACACTTGGGCTTCAAATGGACGTTTGTGGCGGCATCGATTGACCCACGGGGCCCATAACATATCAAATTAAAGCTGACTCAGAGGGCTATAATGGGTCGCTACAAACAGTGTCTGTAGCGGGCCGTCCTCGGGCCCAAATTCCTTTTTTTTTGGGGCCCGAAAACCACTATTTCGGCCCATGGATTTGATTGTAGGCTTGCGCACTTGGGCTTCAAATGGACGTTCGTGGTGGCATCGGTTGACCCACGGGGCCCATAATATATCAAATCGAAGCTGACTTCGAGGGGTACAGTGCGGGCTATAAAGCTCATCTATAACGATTTGTCTTTGGGCCCAAAAACCCATGTGTAAGCCCATGGATTTGATAGAGTGGGCTTGCACACTTGGGCTTCAAATGGACGTTTGTGCCAGCATCGGTTGACCCACAGGGCCCATAATATATGAGATCGAAACTGAATCAGAGGGCTACAGTGCGGGCTCTAAAGCCCATCTATAGCGATTTGTCTTTGGGCCCAAAAACTGTAGCGGGCCGTCCTCGGGCCCAAATTCCTTTTTTTTGGGGCCCGAAAACCACTATTTCGGCCCATGGATTTGATTGTAGGCTTGCGCACTTGGGCTTCAAATGGACGTTCGTGGTGGCATCGGTTGACCCACGGGGCCCATAATATATCAAATCGAAGCTGACTTCGAGGGGTACAGTGCGGGCTATAAAGCTCATCTATAACGATTTGTCTTTGGGCCCAAAAACCCATGTGTAAGCCCATGGATTTGATAGAGTGGGCTTGCACACTTGGGCTTCAAATGGACGTTTGTGCCAGCATCGGTTGACCCACAGGGCCCATAATATATGAGATCGAAACTGAATCAGAGGGCTACAGTGCGGGCTCTAAAGCCCATCTATAGCGATTTGTCTTTGGGCCCAAAAACCCATGTTTAGGCCCATGGATTTGATAGAGTGGGCTTGGGCACTTGGGCTTCAAATGGACGTTCGTGGTGGCATCGGTTGACCCACGGGGCCCATAATATATCAAATCGAAGCTGACTTCGAGGGGTACAGTGCGGGCTATAAAGCCCATCTATAACGATTTGTCTTTGGGCCAAAAAACCCATGTGTAAGCCCATGGATTTGATAGAGTGGGCTTGCACACTTGGGCTTCAAATGGACGTTTGTGGCGGCATCGATTGACCCACGGGGCCCATAACATATCAAATTAAAGCTGACTCAGAGGGTTATAATGGGTCGCTACAAACAGTGTCTGTAGCGGGCCGTCCTCGGGCCCAAATTCCTTTTTTTTGGGGCCCGAAAACCACTATTTCGGCCCATGGATTTGATTGTAGGCTTGCACACTTGGGCTTCAAATGGACGTTCGTGGTGGCATCGGTTGACCCACGGGGCCCATAATATATCAAATCGAAGCTGACTTCGAGGGGTACAGTGCGGGCTATAAAGCCCATCTATAACGATTTGTCTTTGGGCCCAAAAACCCATGTGTAAGCCCATGGATTTGATAGAGTGGGCTTGCACACTTGGGCTTCAAATGGACGTTTGTGCCAGCATCGGTTGACCCACAGGGCCCATAATATATGAGATCGAAACTGAATCAGAGGGCTACAGTGCGGGCTCTAAAGCCCATCTATAGCGATTTGTCTTTGGGCCCAAAAACCCATGTTTAGGCCCATGGATTTGATAGAGTGGGCTTGGGCTCTTGGGCTTCAAATGGACGTTCGTGGTGGTATCGGTTGACCCACGGGGCCCATAATATATCAAATCGAAGCTAACTTCGAGGGGTATAGTGCGGGCTATAAAGCCCATCTATAACGATTTGTCTTTGGGCCCAAAAACCCATGTGTAAGCCCATGGATTTGATAGAGTGGGCTTGCACACTTGGGCTTCAAATGGACGTTTGTGGCGGCATCGATTGACCCACGGGGCCCATAACATATCAAATTAAAGCTGACTCAGAGGGTTATAATGGGTCGCTACAAACAGTGTCTGTAGCGGGCCGTCCTCTGGCCCAAATTCCTTTTTTTTGAGGCCCGAAAACCACTATTTCGACCCATGGATTTGATTGTAGGCTTGCGCACTTGGGCTTGAAATGGACGTTCGTGGCGGCATCGGTTGACCCACGGGGCCCATAATATATCAGATCGAAGCTGACTCAGAGGGCTACAGTGCGGGCTCTAAAGCCCATCTATAGCGATTTGTCTTTGGGCCCAAAAACCCATGTTTAGGCCCATGGATTTGATAGAGTGGGCTTGGGCACTTGGGCTTCAAATGGACGTTCGTGGCGGCATCGGTTGACCCACGGGGCCCATAATATATCAGATCGAAGCTGACTCAGAGGGCTACAGTGCGGGCTCTAAAGCCCATCTATAGCGATTTGTCTTTGGGCCCAAAAACCCATGTTTAGGCCCATGGATTTGATAGAGTGGGCTTGGGCACTTGGGCTTCAAATGGACGTTCGTGGTGGCATCGGTTGACCCACGGGGCCCATAATATATCAAATCGAAGCTGACTCCGAGGGCTACAGTGCGGGCTATAAAGCCCATCTTTAGCGATTTGTCTTTGGGCCAAAAAACCCATGTGTAAGCCCATGGATTTGATAGAGTGGGCTTGCATACTTGGGCTTCAAATGGACGTTTGTGCCGGCATCGGTTGACCCACGGGGCCCATAATATATCAAATTAAAGCTGACTCAGAGGGCTATAACGGGCCGCTACAAACTATGTCTGTAGCGGGCCGTCCTCGGGCCCAAATTCCTTTTTTTTGGGGCCCGAAAACCACTATTTCGGCCCATGGATTTGATTGTAGGCTTGCGCACTTGGGCTTCAAATGGACGTTCGTGGCGGCATCGGTTGACCCACGGGGCCCATAATATATCAGATCAAAGCTGACTCAGAGGGCTACAGTACGGGCTCTAAAGCCCATCTAGAGCGATTTATCTTCGGGCCCAAAAACCCATGTTTAGGCCCATGGATTTGATAGAGTGGGTTTGGGCACTTGGGCTTGAAATGGATGTTCGTGGCGGGCATCGGTTGACCCACGGGGCCAATAATATATCAGATCGAAGCTGACTCAGAGGGCTACAGTGTGGGCTCTAAAGCCCATCTATAGAGATTTGTCTTTGGGCCCAAAAACCCATGTTTAGGCCCATGGGATTTGATAGAGTGGGCTTGGGCACTTGGGCTTCAAATGGACGTTCGTGGCGGCATCGGTTGACCCATGGGGCCCATAATATATGAGATCGAAACTGAATCAGAGGGCTACAGTGCGGGCTCTAAAGCCCATCTATAGCAATTTGTCTTTGGGCCCAAAATCCCATGTTTAGGCCCATGGATTTGATAGAGTGGGCTTGGGCACTTGGGCTTCAAATGGACGTTCGTGGTGGCATCGGTTGACCCACGGGGCCCATAATATATCAAATCGAAGCTGACTCCGAGGGCTACAGTGCGGGCTATAAAGCCCATCTATAGCGATTTGTATTTGGTCCCAAAAACCCATGTGTAGGCCCATGGATTTGATAGAGTGGGCTTGCGCACTTGGGATTCAAATGGACGTTCGTGGCGGCATCGGTTGACCCATGGGGCCTATAATATATCAAATCGAAGCTAACTCCGAGGGCTATAATGGGCCGCTACAAACTTCGTCTGTAGCGGGCCGTCCTTGGGCCCAAATTCCTTTGTTTTGGGGCCCAAAAACCACTATTTCGGCCCATGGATTTGATTGTGGACTTGCGCACTTGGGCTTCAAATGGACGTTCGTGGCGGCATCGGTTGACCCACGGGGCCCATAATATATCAGATCGAAGCTGACTCAGAGGGCTACAGTACGGGCTCTAAAGCCCATCTAGAGCGATTTATCTTCGGGCCCAAAAACCCATGTTTAGGCCCATGGATTTGATAGAGTGGGCTTGGGCACTTGGGCTTCAAATGGACGTTCGTGGTGGCATCGGTTGACCCATGGGGCCCATAATATATGAGATCGAAACTGAATCAGAGGGCTACAGTGCGGGCTCTAAAGCCCATCTATAGCGATTTGTCTTTGGGCCCAAAAACCCATGTTTAGGCCCATGGATTTGATAGAGTGGGCTTGGGCACTTGGGCTTCAAATGGACGTTCGTGGTGGCATCGGTTGACCCACGGGGCCCATAATATATCAAATCGAAGCTGACTCCGAGGGCTACAGTGCGGGCTATAAAGCCCATCTATAGAGATTTGTCTTTGGGCCCAAAAACCCATGTTTAGGCCCATGGATTTGATACAGTGGGCTTGGGCACTTGGGCTTCAAATGGACGTTCGTGGCGGCATCGGTTGACCCACGGGGCCCATAATATATCAGATCAAAGCTGACTCAGAGGGCTACAGTACGGGCTCTAAAGCCCATCTAGAGCGATTTATCTTCGGGCCCAAAAACCCATGTTTAGGCCCATGGATTTGATAGAGTGGGCTTGCGCACTTGGGCTTCAAATGGACGTTCGTGGCGGCATCGATTGACCCACGGGGCCAATAATATATCAGATCGAAGCTGACTCAGAGGGCTATAGTACGGGCTCTAAAGCCCATCTATAGAGATTTGTCTTTGGGCCCAAAAACCCATGTTTAGGCCTATGGATTTGATAGAGTCGGCTTGGGCACTTGGGCTTCAAATGGACGTTCGTGGCGGCATCGGTTGACCCATGGGGCCCATAATATATGAGATCAAAACTAAATCAGAGGGCTACAGTGCGGGCTCTAAAGCCCATCTATAGCAATTTGTCTTCGGGCCCAAAAACCCATGTTTAGGCCCATGGATTTGATAGTGTGGGCTTGGGCACTTGGGCTTCAAATGGACGTTCGTGGCGGCATCGGTTGACCCATGGGGCCAATAATATATCAGATCGAAGCTGACTCAGAGGGCTACAGTGTGGGCTCTAAAGCCCATCTATAGAGATTTGTCTTTGGGCCCAAAACCCATGTTTAGGCCCATGGATTTGATAGAGTGGGCTTGGGCACTTGGGCTTCAAATGGACGTTCGTGGCGGCATCGGTTGACCCATGGGGCCCATAATATATGAGATCGAAACTGAATCAGAGGGCTACAGTGCGGGCTCTAAAGCCCATCTATAGCAATTTGTCTTTGGGCCCAAAAACCCATGTTTAGGCCCATGGATTTGATAGAGTGGGCTTGGGCACTTGGGCTTCAAATGGACGTTCGTGGTGGCATCGGTTGACCCACGGGGCCCATAATATATCAAATCGAAGCTGACTCCGAGGGCTACAGTGCGGGCTATAAAGCCCATCTATAGCGATTTGTATTTGGTCCCAAAAACCCATGTGTAGGCCCATGGATTTGATAGAGTGGGCTTGCGCACTTGGGATTCAAATGGACGTTCGTGGCGGCATCGGTTTGACCCATGGGGCCTATAATATATCAAATCGAAGCTAACTCCGAGGGCTATAATGGGCCGCTACAAACTTCGTCTGTAGCGGGCCGTCCTTGGGCCCAAATTCCTTTGTTTTGGGGCCCAAAAACCAGTATTTCGGCCCATGGATTTGATTGTGGACTTGCGCACTTGGGCTTCAAATGGACGTTCGTGGCGGCATCGGTTGACCCACGGGGCCCATAATATATCAGATCGAAGCTGACTCAGAGGGCTACAGTACGGGCTCTAAAGCCCATCTAGAGCGATTTATCTTCGGGCCCAAAAACCCATGTTTAGGCCCATGGATTTGATAGAGTGGGCTTGGGCACTTGGGCTTCAAATGGACGTTCGTGGCGGCATCGGTTGACCCATGGGGCCCATAATATATCAGATCGAAGCTGACTCAGAGGGCTACAGTGTGGGCTCTAAAGCCCATCTATAGAGATTTGTCTTTGGGCCCAAAAACCCATGTTTAGGCCCATGGATTTGATACAGTGGGCTTGGGCACTTGGGCTTCAAATGGACGTTCGTGGCGGCATCGGTTGACCCATGGGGCCCATAATATATGAGATCGAAGCTGACTCAGAGGGCTACAGTGCAGGCTCTAAAGCCCATCTATAGCGATTTGTCTTTGGGCCCAAAAACCCATGTTTAGGCCCATGGATTTGATAGAGTAGGCTTGGGCACTTGGGCTTCAAATGGACGTTCGTGGTGGCATCGGTTGACCCACGGGGCCCATAATATATCAAATCGAAGCTGACTCCGAGGGCTACAGTGCGGGCTATAAAGCCCATCTATAGCGATTTGTATTTGGTCCCAAAAACCCATGTGTAGGCCCATGGATTTGATAGAGTGGGCTTGCGCACTTGGGATTCAAATGGACGTTCGTGGCGGCATCGGTTGACCCATGGGGCCTATAATATATCAAATCGAAGCTAACTCCGAGGGCTATAATGGGCCGCTACAAACTATGTCTATAGCGGGCCGTCCTCGGGCCCAAATTCCTTTGTTTTGGGGCCCAAAAACCACTATTTCGGCCCATGGATTTGATTGTGGGCTTGCGCACTTGGGCTTCAAATGGACGTTCGTGGCAACATCGGTTGACCCACGGGGCCCATAATATATCAGATCGAAGCTGACTCAGAGGGCTATAGTACGGGCTCTAAAGCCCATCTATAGAGATTTGTCTTTGGGCCCAAAAACCCATGTTTAGGCCTATGGATTTGATAGAGTCGGCTTGGGCACTTGGGCTTCAAATGGACGTTCGTGGCGGCATCGGTTGACCCACGGGGCCCATAATATATCAGATCGAAGCTAACTCAGAGGGCTACAGTACGGGCTCTAAAGCCCATCTATAGCGATTTGTCTTTGGGCCCAAAAACCCATGTTTAGGCCCATGGATTTGATAGAGTGGGCTTGGGCACTTGGGCTTCAAATGGACGTTCGTGGTGGCATCGGTTGACCCACGGGGCCCATAATATATCAAATCGAACCTGACTCCGAGGGCTACAGTGCGGGCTATAAAGCCCATCTATAGTGATTTGTCTTTGGGCCCAAAAACCCATGTGTAGGCCCATGGATTTGATAGAGTGGGCTTGCGCACTTGGGCTTCAAATGGACGTTTGTGGCGGCATCGGTTGACCCACAGGGCCCATAATATATCAAATCGAAGCTGACTCCGAGGGCTATAACGGGCCGCTACAAACTGCATCTGTACCGGGCCGTCCTCGGGCCCAAATTCCTTTGTTTTGGGGCCCGAAAACCACTATTTCGGCCCCATGGATTTGATTGTGGGCTTGCACACTTGGGCTTCAAATGGACGTTCGTGGCGGCATCGGTTGATCCACGGGGCCCATAATATATCAGATCGAAGCTGACTCAGAGGGCTACAGTGCGGGCTCTAAATCCCATCTATAGAGATTTGTCTTTGGGCCCAAAAACCCATGTTTAGGCCTATGGATTTGATAGAGTCGACTTGGGCACTTGGGGTTCAAATGGACGTTCGTTGCGGCATCGGTTGACCCATGGGGCCCATAATATATCAGATCGAAGCTGACTCAGAGGGCTACAGTGCGGGCTCTAAAGCCCATCTATAGCGATTTGTCTTTGGGCCCAAAAACCCATGTTTAGGCCCATGGATTTGAGAGAGTGGGCTTGGGCAGTTGGGCTTCAAATGGACGTTCGTGGTGGCATCGGTTGACCCACGGGGCCCATAATATATCAAATCGAAGCTGACTTCGAGGGGTACAGTGCGGGCTATAAAGCCCATCTATAACGATTTGTCTTTGGGCCCAAAAACCCATGTGTAAGCCCATGGATTTGATAGAGTGGGCTTGCACACTTGTGCTTTAAATGGACGTTTGTGGCGGCATCGATTGACCCACGGGGCCCATAACATATCAAATTAAAGCTGACTCAGAGGGCTATAATGGGTCGCTACAAACAGTGTTTGTAGCGGGCCGTCCTCGGGCCCAAATTCCTTTTTTTGGGGCCCGAAAACCACTATTTTGGCCCATGGATTTGATTGTAGGCTTGCGCACTTGGGCTTCAAATGGACGTTCGTGGCGGCATAGGTTGACCCACAGGGCCCATAATATATCAGATCGAAGCTGACTCAGTGGGCTACAGTACGGGCTCTAAAGCCCATCTATAGCGATTTATCTTTGGGCCTAAAAACCCATGTTTAGGCCCATGGATTTGATAGAGTGGGCTTGGGCACTTGGGCTTCAAATGGACGTTCGTGGCGGCATCGGTTGACCCACGGGGCCCATAATATATCAGATCGAAGCTGACTCAGAGGGCTACAGTGCGGACTCTAAAGCCCATCTATAGCGATTTGTCTTTGGGCCTAAAAACCCATGTTTAGGCCCATGGATTTGATAGAGTGGGCTTGGGCACTAGGGCTTCAAATGGACGTTCGTGGTGGCATTGGTTGACCCACGGGGCCCCATAATATATAAAATCAAAGCTGACTCTGAGGGCTACAGTGCGGGCTATAAAGCCCATCTTTAGCGATTTGTCTTTGGGCCAAAAAACCCATGTGTAAGCCCATGGATTTGATAGAGTGGGCTTGCACACTTGGGCTTCAAATGGACGTTTGTGCCGGCATCGGTTGACCCACGGGGCCCATAATATATCAAATTGAAGCTGACTCAGAGGGCTATAACGGGCCGCTACAAACTATGTCTGTAGCGGGCCGTCCTCGGGCCCAAATTCCTTTTTTTTGGGGCCCGAAAACCACTATTTCGGCCCATGGATTTGATTGTAGGCTTGCGCACTTGGGCTTCAAATGGACGTTCGTGGCGGCATCGGTTGACCCACGGGGCCCATAATATATCAGATCAAAGCTGACTCAGATGGCTACAGTACGGGCTCTAAAGCCCATCTAGAGCGATTTATCTTTGGGCCCAAAAACCCATGTTTAGGCCCATGGATTTGATAGAGTGGGCTTGGGCACTTGGGCTTCAAATGGACGTTCGTGGCGGCATCGGTTGACCCATGGGGCCAATAATATATCAGATCGAAGCTGACTCAGAGGGCTACAGTGTGGGCTCTAAAGCCCATCTATAGAGATTTGTCTTTGGGCCCAAAAACCCATGTTTAGGCCCATGGATTTGATAGAGTGGGCTTGGGCACTTGGGCTTCAAATGGACGTTCGTGGTGGCATCGGTTGACCCATGGGGCCCATAATATATGAGATCGAAACTGAATCAGAGGGCTACAGTGTGGGCTCTAAAGTCCATCTATAGCGATTTGTCTTTGGGCCCAAAACCCATGTGTAAGCCCATGGATTTGATAGAGTGGGCTTGCACACTTGGGCTTCAAATGGACGTTTGTGGCGGCATCGATTGACCCACGGGGCCCATAACATATCAAATTAAAGCTGACTCAGAGGGCTATAATGGGTCGCTACAAACAGTGTCTGTAGCAGGCCGTCCTCGGGCCCAAATTCCTTTTTTTTGGGGCCCGAAAACCACTATTTCGGCCCATGGATTTGATTGTAGGCTTGCGCACTTGGGCTTGAAATGGACGTTCGTGGAGGCATCGGTTGACCCACGGGGCCCATAATATATCAGATCGAAGCTGACTCAGAGGGCTACAGTGCGGGCTCTAAAGCCCATCTATAGCGATTTGTCTTTGGGCCCAAAAACCCATGTTTAGGCCCATGGATTGATAGAGTGGGCTTGGGCACTTGGGCTTCAAATGGACGTTCGTGGCGGCATCGGTTGACCCACGGGGCCCATAATATATCAGATCGAAGCTGACTCAGAGGGCTACAGTGCGGGCTCTAAAGCCCATCTATAGCGATTTGTCTTTGGGCCCAAAAACCCAAGTTTAGGCCATGGATTTGATAGAGTGGGCTTGGGCACTTGGGCTTCAAATGGACGTTCGTGGTGGCATCGGTTGACCCACGGGGCCCATAATATATCAAATCGAAGCTGACTTCGAGGGCTACAGTGTGGGCTATAAAGCCCATCTTTAGCGATTTGTCTTTGGGCCAAAAAACCCATGTGTAAGCCCATGGATTTGATAGAGTGGGCTTGCATACTTGGGCTTCAAATGGACGTTTGTGCCGGCATCGGTTGACCCACGGGGCCCATAATATATCAAATTGAAGCTGACTCAGAGGGCTATAACGGGCCGCTACAAACTATGTCTGTAGCGGGCCGTCCTCGGGCCCAAATTCCTTTTTTTTGGGGCCCGAAAACCACTATTTCGGCCCATGGATTTGATTGTAGGCTTGCGCACTTGGGCTTCAAATGGACGTTCGTGGCGGCATCGGTTGACCCACGGGGCCCATAGTATATCAGATCAAAGCTGACTCAGAGGGCTACAGTACGGGCTCTAAAGCCCATCTAGAGCGATTTATCTTCGGGCCCAAAAACCCATGTTTAGGCCCATGGATTTGATAGAGTGGGCTTGGGCACTTGGGCTTCAAATGGACGTTCGTGGCGGCATCGGTTGACCCATGGGGCCAATAATATATCAGATCGAAGCTGACTCAGAGGGCTACAGTGTGGGCTCTAAAGCCCATCTATAGAGATTTGTCTTTGGGCCCAAAAACCCATGTTTAGGCCCATGGATTTGATAGAGTGGGCTTGGGCACTTGGGCTTCAAATGGACGTTCGTGGTGGCATCGGTTGACCCACGGGGCCCATAATATATCAAATCGAAGCTGACTCCGAGGGCTACAGTGCGGGCTATAAAGCCAATCTATAGCGATTTGTATTTGGTCCCAAAAACCCATGTGTAGGCCCATGGATTTGATAGAGTGGGCTTGCGCACTTGGGATTCAAATGGACGTTCGTGGCGGCATCGGTTGACCCATGGGGCCTATAATATATCAAATCGAAGCTAACTCCGAGGGCTATAATGGGCCGCTACAAACTTCGTCTGTAGCGGGCCGTCCTTGGGCCCAAATTCCTTTGTTTTGGGGCCCAAAAACCACTATTTCGGCCCATGGATTTGATTGTGGACTTGCGCACTTGGGCTTCAAATGGACGTTCGTGGCGGCATCGGTTGACCCACGGGGCCCATAATATATCAGATCGAAGCTGACTCAGAGGGCTACAGTACGGGCTCTAAAGCCCATCTATAGAGATTTGTCTTTGGGTCCAAAAACCCATGTTTAGGCCTATGGATTTGATAGAGTCGGCTTGGGCACTTGGGCTTCAAATGGACGTTCGTGGCGGCATCGGTTGACCGACGGGGCCCATAATATATCAGATCGAAGCTAACTCAGAGGGCTACAGTACGGGCTCTAAAGCCCATCTATAGCGATTTGTCTTTGGGCCCAAAAACCCATGTTTAGGCCCATGGATTTGATAGAGTGGGCTTGGGCACTTGGGCTTCAAATGGACGTTCGTGGTGGCATCGGTTGACCCACGGGGCCCATAATATATCAAATCGAGCCTGACTCCGAGGGCTACAGTGCGGGCTATAAAGCCCATCTATAGCGATTTGTCTTTGGGCCCAAAAACCCATGTGTAGGCCCATGGATTTGATAGAGTGGGCTTGCGCACTTGGGCTTCAAATGGACGTTTGTGGCGGCATCGGTTGACCCACAGGGCCCATAATATATCAAATCGAAGCTGACTCCGAGGGCTATAACGGGCTGCTACAAACTGCGTCTGTATCGGGCCGTCCTCGGGTCCAAATTCCTTTGTTTTGGGGCCCGAAAACCACTATTTCGGCCCATGGATTTAATTGTGGGCTTGCACACTTGGGCTTCAAATGGACGTTCGTGGCGGCATCGGTTGACCCACGGGGCCCATAATATATCAGATCGAAGCTGACTCAGAGGGCTACAGTGCGGGCTCTAAATCCCATCTATAGAGATTTGTCTTTGGGCCCAAAAACCCATGTTTAGGCCTGTGGATTTGATAGAGTCGACTTGGGCACTTGGGGTTCAAATGGACGTTCGTTGCGGCATCGGTTGGCCCATGGGGCCCATAATATATCAGATCGAAGCTGACTCAGAGGGCTACAGTGTGGGCTCTAAAGCCCATCTATAGCGATTTATCTTTGGGCCCAAAAACCCATGTTTAGGCCCATGGATTTGATAGAGTGGGCTTGGGCACTTGGGCTTCAAATGGACGTTCGTGGCGGCATCGGTTGATCCACGGGGCCCATAATATATCAGATCAAAGCTGACTCAGAGGGCTACAGTGCGGGCTCTAAAGCCCATCTATAGCGATTTGTCTTTGGGCCCAAAAACCCATGTTTAGGCCCATGGATTTGATAGAGTGGGCTTGCGCACTTGGGCTTCAAATGGACGTTCGTGGTGGCATCGGTTGACCCACGGGGCCCATAATATATCAAATCGAAGCTGACTCCGAGGGCTATAACGGGCCGTTACAAACTGCGTCTGTACCGGGCCGTCCTCGGGCCCAAATTCCTTTGTTTTGGGGCCCGAAAACCATATTTCGGCCCATGGATTTGATTGTGGGCTTGGGCACTTGGGCTTCAAATGGACGTTCGTGGCGGCATCGGTTGACCCACGGGGCCCACAATATATCAGATCGAAGCTGACTCAGAGGGCTACAGTGCGGGCTCTAAAGCCCATCTATAGAGATTTGTCTTTGGGTCCAAAAACCCATGTGTAGGCCCATGGATTTGATAGAGTGGGCTTGGGCACTAGGGCTTCAAATGGACGTTCGTGGCGGCATCGGTTGACCCACGGGGCCCATAATATATCAAATTAAAGCTGACTCAGAGGGCTATAACGGGTCGCTACAAACTGTGTCTGTAGCGGGCCGTCCTCGGGCCCAAATTCCTATTTTTTGGGGCCCGAAAACCACTATTTCGGCCCATGGATTTGATTGTAGGCTTGCGCACTTGGGCTTCAAATGGACGTTTGTGGCGGCATAGGTTGACCCACAGGGCCCATAATATATCAAATCGAAGCTGACTCAGTGGGCTACAGTGCGGGCTCTAAATCCCATCTATAGCGATTTGCCTTTGGGCCTAAAAACCCATGTTTAGGCCCATGGATTTGATAGAGTGGGCTTGGGCACTTGGGCTTGAAATGGACGTTCGTGGTGGCATCGGTTGACCCACGGGGTCCATAATATATCAGATCAAAGCTGACTCAGAGGGCTACAGTGCAGGCTCTAAAGCCCATCTATAGCGATTTGTCTTTGGGCCCAAAAACCCATGTTTAGGCACATGGATTTGATAGAGTGGGCTTGGGCACTTGGGCTTCAAATGGACGTTCGTGGTGGCATCGGTTGACCCACGGGGCCCATAATATATCAAATCGAAGCTGACTTTGAGGGGTACAGTGCGGGCTATAAAGCCCATCTATAGCGATTTGTCTTTGGGCCCAAAAACCCATGTGTAAGCCCATGGATTTGATAGAGTGGGCTTGCACACTTGGGCTTCAAATGGACATTTGTGGCGTCATCGATTGACCCACGGGGCCCATAACATTTCAAATTAAAGCTGACTCAGAGGGCTATAATGGGTTGCTACAAACAGTGTCTGTAGCGGGCCGTCCTCGGGCCCAAATTCCTTTTTTTTGGGGCCCGAAAACCACTATTTCGGCCCATGGATTTGATTGTAGGCTTGCGCACTTGGGCTTCAAATGGACGTTCGTGGCGGCATAGGTTGACCCACAGGGCCCATAATATATCAGATCGAAGCTGACTCAGAGGGCTACAAACTGTGTCTGTAGCGGGCCGTCCTCGGGCCCAAATTCCTATTTTTTGGGGCCCGAAAACCACTATTTCGGCCCATGGATTTGATTGTAGGCTTGCGCACTTGGGCTTCAAATGGACGTTTGTGGCGGCATAGGTTGACCCACAGGGCCCATAATATATCAAATCGAAGCTGACTCAGTGGGCTACAGTGCGGGCTCTAAATCCCATCTATAGCGATTTGCCTTTGGGCCTAAAAACCCATGTTTAGGCCCATGGATTTGATAGAGTGGGCTTGGGCACTTGGGCTTGAAATGGACGTTCGTGGTGGCATCGGTTGACCCACGGGGTCCATAATATATCAGATCAAAGCTGACTCAGAGGGCTACAGTGCGGGCTCTAAAGCCCATCTATAGCGATTTGTCTTTGGGCCCAAAAACCCATGTTTAGGCACATGGATTTGATAGAGTGGGCTTGGGCACTTGGGCTTCAAATGGACGTTCGTGGTGGCATCGGTTGACCCACGGGGCCCATAATATATCAAATCGAAGCTGACTTTGAGGGGTACAGTGCGGGCTATAAAGCCCATCTATAGCGATTTGTCTTTGGGCCCAAAAACCCATGTGTAAGCCCATGGATTTGATAGAGTGGGCTTGCACACTTGGGCTTCAAATGGACATTTGTGGCGGCATCGATTGACCCACGGGGCCCATAACATTTCAAATTAAAGCTGACTCAGAGGGCTATAATGGGTCGCTACAAACAGTGTCTGTAGCGGGCCGTCCTCGGGCCCAAATTCCTTTTTTTTGGGGCCCGAAAACCACTATTTCGGCCCATGGATTTGATTGTAGGCTTGCGCACTTGGGCTTCAAATGGACGTTCGTGGCGGCATAGGTTGACCCACAGGGCCCATAATATATCAGATCGAAGCTGACTCAGAGGGCTACAGTGCAGGCTCTAAAGCCCATCTATAGCGATTTGTCTTTGGGCCCAAAAACCCATGTTTAGGCCCATGGATTTGATAGAGTGGGCTTGGGCACTTGGGCTTCAAATGGACGTTCGTGGTGGCATCGGTTGACCCACGGGGCCCATAATATATCAAATCGAAACTGACTTCGAGGGCTACAGTACGGGCTATAAAGCCCATCTATAGCGATTTGTCTTTGGGCCCAAAAACCCATGTGTAAGCCCATGGATTTGATAGAGTGGGCTTGCACACTTGGGCTTCAAATGGACGTTTGTGGCGGCATCGGTTGACCCACGGGGCCCATAATATATCAAATCGAAGCTGACTCAGAGGGCCACAACGGGCCGCTACAAACTGTGTCTATAGCGGGCCGTCCTCGGGCCCAAATTCCTTTGTTTTGGGGCCCGAAAACCACTATTTCGGCCCATGGATTTGATTGTAGGCTTGGGCACTTGGGCTTCAAATGGACGTTCGTGGCGGGCATCGGTTGACCCACGGGGCCCATAATATATCAGATCGAAGCTGACTCAGAGGGATACAGTGCGGGCACTAAAGCCCATTTATAGCGATTTGTCTTTGGGCCCAAAAACCCATGTTTAGGCCCATGGATTTGATAGAGTGGGCTTGGGCACTTGGGCTTCAAATGGACGTTCGTGGCGGCATCGGTTGACCCACGGGGCCCATAATATATCAGATCGAAGCTGACTCAGAGGGCTACAGTATGAGCTCTAAAGCCCATCTATAGCGATTTGTCTTTGGGCCCAAAAACCCATGTTTAGGCCCATGGATTTGATAGAGTGGGCTTGGGCACTTGGGCTTCAAATGGACATTCGTGGTGGCATCGGTTGACCCACGGGGCGCATAATATATCAAATCGAAGCTGACTCCGAGGGATACAGTGCGGGTTATAAATCCCATCTATAGCGATTTGTCTTTGGGCCCAAAAACCCATGTGTAAGCCCATGGATTTGATAGAGTGGGCTTGCACACTTGGGCTTCAAATGGACGTTTGTGGCGGCATCGGTTGACCCACGGGGCCCATAATATATCAAATCGAAGCTGACTCAGAGGGCTATAACGGGCCGCTACAAACTGTGTCTATAGCGGGCCGTCCTCTGGCCCAAATTCCTTTGTTTTGGGGATCGAAAACCACTATTTCGGCCCATGGATTTGATTGTAGGCTTGGGCACTTGGGCTTCAAATGGACGTTCGTGGCGGCATCGGTTGACCCACGGGGCCCATAATATATCAGATCGAAGCTGACTCAGAGGGCTACAGTGCGGGCTCTAAAGCCCATTTATAGCGATTTGTCTTTGGGCCCAAAAACCCATGTTTAGGCCCATGGATTTGATAGAGTGGGCTTGGGCACTTGGGCTTCAAATGGACGTTTGTGGTGGCATCGGTTGACCCACGGGGCCTATAATATATCAAATCGAAATTGACTCCGAGGGCTACAGTGCGGGCTATAAAGCCCATCAATAGCGATTTGGCTTTGGGCCCAAAAACCCATGTGTAAGCCCATGGATTTGATAGAGTGGGCTTGCACACTTGGGCTTCAAATGGACGTTTGTGGCGGCATCGGTTGACCCACGGGGCCCATAATATATCAAATCAAAGCTGACTCAGAGGGCTATAACGGGCCGCTACAAATTGTGTCTATAGCGGGCCGTCCTCGGGCCCAAATTCCTTTGTTTTGGGGCCCGAAAACCACTATTTCGGCCCATGGATTTGATTGTAGGCTTGGGCACTTGGGCTTCAAATGGACGTTCGTGGCGGCATCGGTTGACCCACGGGGCCCATAATATATCAGATCCAAGCTGACTCAGAGGGCTACAGTGCGGGCTCTAAAGCCCATCTATAGCGATTTGTCTTTGGGCCCAAAAACCCATGTTTAGGCCCATGGATTTGATTGAGTGGGCTTGGGCACTTGGGCTTCAAATGGACGTTCGTGGTGGCATCGGTTGACCCACGGGGCCCATAATATATCAAATCGAAACTGACTCCGAGGGCTACAGTACGGGCTATAAATCCCATCTATAGCGATTTGTCTTTGGGCCCAAAAACCCATGTGTAAGCCCATGGATTTGATAGAGTGGGCTTGCACACTTGGGCTTTAAATGGACGTTTGTGGCGGCATCGGTTGACCCACGGGGCCCATAATATATCAAATCGAAGCTGACTCAGAGGGTTATAACGGGCCGCTACAAACTGTGTGTATAGCGGGCCGTCCTCGGGCCCAAATTCCTTTGTTTTGGGGCCCGAAAACCACTATTTCGGCCCATGGATTTGATTGTAGGCTTGGGCACTTGGGCTTCAAATGGACGTTCGTGGCGGCATCGGTTGACGCACGGGGCCCATAATATATCAGATCGAAGCTGACTCAGAGGGCTACAGTGCGGGCTCTAAAGCCCATTTATAGCGATTTGTCTTTGGGTCCAAAAACCCATGTTTAGGCCCAAGGATTTGATAGAGTGGGCTTGGGCACTTGGGCTTCAAATGGACGTTCGTGGCGGCATCGGTTGTCCCACGAGGCCCATAATATATCAGATCGAAGCTGACTCGGAGGGCTACAGTACGGGCTCTAAAGCCCATCTATAGCGATTTGTCTTTGGGCCCAAAAACCCATGTTTAGGCCCATGGATTTGATAGAGTGGGCTTGGGCACTTGGGCTTCAAATGGACGTTCATGGTGGCATCGGTTGACCCATGGGGCCCATAATATATCAAATCGAAGCTGACTCCGAGGGCTACAGTGCGGGCTATAAAGCCCATCTATAGCGATTTGTCTTTGGGCCCAAAAACCCATGTGTAGGCCCATGGATTTGAAAGAGTGGGCATGCGCACTTGGGCTTCAAATGGACGTTCGTGGTGGCATCGGTTGACCCACGGGGACCATAATATATCAAATCGAAGCTGACTCCGAGGGCTATAATGAGCCGCTACAAACTACAACTGTATCGGGCCGTCCTCGGGCCCAAATTCCTTTGTTTTGGGGGCCCGAAAACCACTATTTTGGCCCATGGATTTGATTGTGGGCTTGCGCACCTGGGCTTCAAATGGACGTTCGTGGCGGCATCGGTTGACCCACGGGGCCCATAATATATCAAATCGAAGCTGACTCTGAGGGCTACAGTGCGGGCTATAAAGCCCATCTATAGCGATTTGTATTTGGTCCCAAAAACCCATGTGTAGGCCCATGGATTTGATAGAGTGGGCTTGCACTCTTGGGATTCAAATGGACGTTCGTGGCGGCATCGATTGACCCATGGGGCCCATAATATATCAAATTGAAGCTAACTCCGAGGGCTATAACGGGCCGCTACTAACTACGTTTGTAGAGGGCCGTCCTCGGGCCCAAATTCCATTGTTTTGCGGCCCGAAAACCACTATTTCGGCCCATGGATTTGATTGTGGGCTTGCACACTTGGGCTTCAAATGGACGTTCGTGGCGGCATTGGTTGACCCACGGGGCCCATAATATATCAGATCGAAGCTGACTTAGAGGGCTATAGTGCGGGCTCTAAAGCCCATCTATAGAGATTTGTCTTTGGGCCCAAAAACCCATGTTTAGGCCTATGGATTTGATAGAGTCGGCTTGGGCACTTGGGCTTCAAAAGGACGTTCGTGGCGGGTATCGATTGACCCACGGGGCCCATAATATATCAGATCGAAGCTAACTCAGAGGGCTACAGTGCGGGCTCTAAAGCCCATCTATAGCGATTTGTCTTTGGGCCCAAAAACCCATGTTTAGGCCCATGGATTTGATAGAGTGGGCTTGGGCACTTGGGCTTCAAATGGATGTTCGTGGCGGTATCGGTTGACCCACGGGGCCCATAATATATCAGATCGAAGCTGACTCATAGGGCTACAGTTCGTGCTCTAAAGCCCATCTATAGCGATTTGTCTTTGGGCCCAAAAACCCATGTTTAGGCCCATGGATTTGATAGAGTGGGCTTGGGCACTTGGGCTTCAAATGGACGTTCGTGGTGGCATCGGTTGACCCACGGGGGCCCATAATATATCAAATCGAACCTGACTCCGAGGGCTACAGTGCGGGCTATAAAGTCCATCTATAGCGATTTGTCTTTGGGCCCAAAAACCCATGTGTAGGCCCATGGATTTGATAGAGTGGGCTTGCGCACTTGGGCTTCAAATGGACGTTCGTGGCGGCATCGGTTGACCCACAGGGCCCATAATATATCAAATCGAAGCTGACTCCGAGGGCTATAATAGTCCGCTACAAACTGCATATGTAGCGGGCCGTCCTCGGGCCCAAATTCCTTTGTTTTGGGGCCCGAAAACCACTATTTCGGCCCATGGATTTGATTATGGGCTTGGGCACTTGGGGTTCAAATGGACGTTCGTGGCGGCATCGATTGACCCACGGGGCCCATAATATATCAGATCGAAGCTGACTCAGAGGGCTATAGTGCGGGCTTTAAAGCCCATCTATAGAGATTTGTCTTTGGGCCCCAAAAACCCATGTTTAGGCCCATGGATTTGGTAGAGTGGGCTTGGGCACTTGGGCTTCAAATGGACGTTCGTGGCGGCATCGGTTGACCCACGGGGCCCATAATATATCAGATCGAAGCTGACTCAGAGGGCTACAGTACGGGCTCCAAAGCCCATCTATAGCGATTTGTCTTTGGGCCCAAAAACCCATGTTTAGGCCCATGGATTTGATAGAGTGGGCTTGGGCACTAGGGCTTCAAATGGACGTTCGTGGTGGCATCGGTTGACCCACGGGGCCCATAATATATCAAATCGAAGCTGACTCTAAGGGCTACAGTGCGGGCTATAAAGCCCATCTATAGCGATTTGTCTTTGGGCCCAAAAACCCATGTGTAAGCCCATGGATTTGATAGAGTGGGCTTGCACACTTGGGCTTCAAATGGACGTTTGTGGCGGCATCGGTTGACCCACGGGGCCCATAATATATCAAATTAAAGCTGACTCAGAGGGCTATAACAGGTCGTGACAAACTGTGTCTGTAGCGGGCCGTCCTCGGGCCCAAATTCCTTTTTTTTTGGGGCCCGAAAACCACTATTTCGGCCCATGGATTTGATTGTAGGCTTGCGCACTTGGGCTTCAAATGGACGTTCGTGGCGGCATCGGTTGACCCACAGGGCCCATAATATCTCAGATCGAAGCTGACTCAGTGGGCTACAGTGCGGGCTCTAAAGCCCATCTATAGCGATTTGTCTTTGGGCCTAAAAACCCATGTTTAGGCCCATGGATTTGATAGAGTGGGCTTGGGCACTTGGGCTTCAAATGGACGTTCGTCGCGGCATAGGTTGACCCATGGGGCCCATAATATATCAGATCGAAGCTGACTCAGAGGGCTACAGTTCGGGCTCTAAAGCCCATCTATAGCGATTTGTCTTTGGGCCCAAAAACCCATGTTTAGGCCCATGGATTTGATAGACTGGGCTTGGGAACTTAGGCTTCAAATGGACGTTCGTGGTGGCATCGGTTGACCCACGGGGCCCATAATATATCAGATCGAAGCTGACTCAGAGGGCTACAGTGCGGGCTCTAAAGCCCATCTATAGCGATTTGTCTTTGGGCCCAAAAACCCATGTTTAGGCCCATGGATTTGATAGAGTGGGCTTGGGAACTTGGGCTTCAAATGGACGTTCGTGGCGGCATCGGTTGACCCACGGGGCCCATAATATATCAGATCGAAGCTGACTCAGAGGGCTACAGTACGGGCTCTAAACCCCATTTATAGCGATTTGTCTTTGGGCCCAAAAACCCATGTTTAGGCCCATGGATTTGATAGAGTGGGCTTGGGAACTTGGGCTTCAAATGGACGTTCGTGGCGGCATCGGTTGAGCCACGGGGCCCATAATATATCAGATCGAAGCTGACTCAGAGGGCTACAGTACGGGCTCTAAACCCCATTTATAGCGATTTGTCTTTGGGCCCAAAAACCCATGTTTAGGCCCATGGATTTGATAGAGTGGGCTTGGGCACTTGGGCTTCAAATGGACGTTCGTGGCGGCATCGGTTGACCCACGGGGCCCATAATATATCAGATCGAAGCTGACTCAGAGGGCTACAGTACGGGCTCTAAAGCCCATCTATAGCGATTTGTCTTTGGGCCCAAAAACCCATGTTTAGGCCCATGGATTTGATAGAGTGGGCTTGGGCACTTGGGCTTCAAATGGACGTTCATGGTGGCATCGGTTGACCCACGGGGCCCATAATATATCAAATCGAAGCTGACTCCGAGGGCTACAGTGCGGGCTATAAAGCCCATCTATAGCGATTTGTCTTTGGGCCCAAAAACCCATGTGTAGTCCCATGGATTTGATAGAGTGGGCATGCGCACTTGGGCTTCAAATGGACGTTCGTGGCGGCATCGGTTGACCCACGGGGTCCATAATATATCAAATCGAAGCTGACTCCGAGGGCTACAGTACGGGCTCTAAAGCCCATTTATAGCGATTTGTCTTTGGGCCCAAAAACCCATTTTTAGGCCCATGGATTTGATAGAGTGGGCTTGGGCACTTGGGCTTCAAATGGACGTTCGTGGTGGCATCGGTTGACCCACGGGGCCCATAATATATCAGATCGAAGCTGACTCAGAGGGCTACAGTGCTGGCTCTAAAGCCCATTTATAGCGATTTGTCTTTGGGCCCAGAAACCCATGTTTAGGCCCATGGATTTGATAGAGTGGGCTTGGGCACTTGGGCTTCAAATGGACGTTCGTGGCGGCATCGGTTGACCCACGGGGCCCATAATATATCAGATCGAAGCTGACTCAGAGGGCTATAGTACGGGCTCTAAAGCCCATCTATAGCGATTTGTCTTTGGGCCCAAAAACCCATATTTAGGCCTATGGATTTGATTGAGTGGGCTTGGGCACTTGGGCTTCAAATGGATGTTCATGGTGGCATCGGTTGACCCACGGGGCCCATAATATATCAAATCGAAGCTGACTCCGAGGGCTACAGTGCGGGCTATAAAGCCCATCTATAGCGATTTGTCTTTGGGCACAAAAACCCATGTGTAGTCCCATGGATTTGATAGAGTGGGCATGCGCACTTGGGCTTCAAATGGACGTTCGTGGCGGCATCGGTTGACCCACGGGACCCATAATATATCAAATCGAAGCTGACTCCGAGGGATACAGTGCGGGTTCTAAAGCCCATTTATAGCGATTTTTCTTTGGGCCCCAAAAACCCATGTTTAGGCCCATGGATTTGATAGAGTCTGCTTGGGCACTTGGGCTTCAAATGGACGTTCGTGGCGGCATCGGTTGGCCCACGGGGCCCATAATATATCAGATCGAAGCTGACTCCGAGGGCTAGAGTACGGGCTCTAAAGCCCATCTATAGCGATTTGTCTTTGGGCCCAAAAACCCATGTTTAGGCCCATGGATTTGATAGAGTGGGCTTGGGCACTTGGGCTTCAAATGGATGTTCATGGTGGCATCGGTTGACCCACGGGGGCCCATAATATATCAAATCGAATCTGACTCCGAGGGCTACAGTACGGGCTATAAAGCCCATCTATAGCGATTTGTCTTTGGGCCCAAAAACCCATGTGTAGGCCCATGGATTTGATAGAGTGGGCATGCGCACTTGGGCTTCAAATGGACGTTCGTGGCGGCATCGGATGACCCACGGGGCCCATAATATATCAAATCGAAGCTGAATCCGAGGGCTATAATGGGCCGCTACAAACTGCATCTGTAGCAGGCCGTCCTCGGGCCCAAATTCCTTTGTTTTGTTGCCTAAAAACCACTATTTCGGCCCATGGATTTGATTGTGGGCTTGCGCACTTGGGCTTCAAATGGACGTTCGTGGCGGCATCGGTTGACCCACAGGGCCCATAATATATCAGATCGAAGCTGACTCAGAGGGCTACAGTGCGGGCTCTAAAGCCCATCTATAGCGATTTGTCTTTGGGCCCAAAAACCCAAGTTTAGGCCCATGGATTTGATAGAGTGTGCTTGGGCACTTGGGCTTCAAATGGACGTTCGTGGCGGCATCGGTTGACCCACAGGGCCCATAATATATCAGATCGAAGCTGACTCAGAGGGCTACAGCGCGGGCACTAAAGCCCATCTATAGCGATTTGTCTTTGGGCCCAAAAACCCATGTGTAAGCCCATGGATTTGATAGAGTGGGCTTGCACACTTGGGCTTCAAATGTACGTTTGTGGCGGCATCGGTTGACCCACGGGGCCCATAATATATCAAATTGAAGCTGACTCAGAGGGCTATAACGGGCCGCTACAAACTGTGTCTATAGCGGGCCGTCCTCGGGCCCAAATTCCTTTGTTTTGGGGCCCAAAAACCACTATTTCGGCCCATGGATTTGATTGTAGGCTTGGGCACTTGGGCTTCAAATGGACGTTCGTGGCGGCATCGGTTGACCCATGGGGCCCCATAATATATCAGATCGAAGCTGACTCAGAGGGCTACAGTGCGGGCTCTAAAGCCCATTTATAGCGATTTGTCTTTGGGCCAAAAAACCCATGTTTAGGCCCATGGATTTGATAGAGTCAGCTTGGGCACTTGGGCTTCAAATGGACGTTCGTCGGCGGCATCGGTTGACCCACGGGGCCCATAATATATCAGATCGAAGCTGACTCAGAGGGGTACAGTACGGGCTCTAAAGCCCATCTATAGCGATTTGTCTTTGGGCCCAAAAACCCATGTTTAGGCCCATGGATTTGATAGAGTGGGCTTGGGCACTTGGGCTTCAAATGGACGTTCATGGTGGCATCGGTTGACCCACGGGGCCCATAATATATCAAATCGAAGCTGACTCCGAGGGCTACAGTGTGGGCTATAAAGCCCATCTATAGCGATTTGTCTTTGGGCCCAAAAACCCATGTGTAGTCCCATGGATTTGATAGAGTGGGCATGCGCACTTGGGCTTCAAAGGGACGTTCGTGGCGGCATCGGTTGACCCACGGGACACATAATATATCAAATCGAAGCTGACTCTGAGGGGCTACAGTGCGGGCTCTAAAGCCCATTTATAGCGATTTGTCTTTGGGCCCAAAAACCCATGTTTAGGCCCATGGATTTGATAGAGTCGGCTTGGGCACTTGGGCTTCAAATGGACGTTCGTGGCGGCATCGGTTGACCCACGGGGCCCATAATATATCAGATCGAAGCTGACTCAGAGGGCTACAGTACGGGCTCTAAAGCCCATCTATAGCGATTTGTCTTTGGGCCCAAAAACCCATGTTTAGGCCCATGGATTTGATAGAGTGGGCTTGGGCACTTGGGCTTCAAATGGATGTTCATGGTGGCATCGGTTGACCCACGGGGCCCATAATATATCAAATCGAAGTTGACTCCGAGGGCTACAGTGCGGGCTATAAAGCCCATCTATAGCGATTTGAATTTGGGCCCAAAAACCCATGTGTAGGCCCCATGGATTTGATAGAGTGGGCATGCGCACTTGGGCTTCAAATGGACGTTCGTGGCGGCATCGGTTGACCCACGGGGCCCATAATATATCAAATCAAAGCTGAATCCGACGGCTATAATGGGCCGCTACAAATTGCATCTGTAGCAGGCCGTCCTCTGGCCCAAATTCCTTTGTTTTGGGGCCTAAAAACCACTATTTCGGCCCATGGATTTGATTGTGGGCTTGCGCACTTGGGCTTCAAATGGACGTTCGTGGCGGCATCGATTGACCCACGGGGCCCCATAATATATCAGATCGAAGCTGACTTAGAGGGCTATAGTGTGGGCTCTAAAGCCCATCTATAGCGATTTTGCCTTTGGGCCCAAAAACCCATGTTTAGGCCCATGGATTTGATAGAGTGGGCTTGGGCACTTGGGCTTCAAATGGACGTTCGTGGCGGCATCGGTTGACCCACAGGGCCCATAATATATCAAATCGAAGCTGACTCAGAGGGCTACAGTGCGGGCTCTAAAGCCCATCCTAGCGATTTGTCTTTGGGCCCAAAAACCCATGTGTAAGCCCATGGATTTGATAGAGTGGGCTTGCACACTTGGGCTTCAAATGGACGTTTGTGGCGGCATCGGTTGACCCACGGGGCCCATAATATATCAAATCGAAGCTGACTCAAAGGGCTATAACGAGCCGCTACAAATTGTGTCTATAGCGGGCCGTCCTCGGGCCCAAATTCCTTTGTTTTGGGGCCCGAAAACCACTATTTCGTCCCATGGATTTGATTGTAGGCTTGGGTACTTGGGCTTCAAATGGACGTTCGTGGCGGCATCGGTTGACCCACGGAGCCCATAATATATCAAATCGAAGCTGACTCAGAGGGGTACAGTGCGGGCTCTAAAGCCCATTTATAACGATTTGTCTTTGGGCCCAAAAACCCATGTTTAGGCCCATGGATTTGATAGAGTCGGCTTGGGCACTTGGGCTTCAAATGGACGTTCGTGGCGGCATCGGTTGACCCACGAGGCCCATAATATATCAGATCGAAGCTGACTCAGAGGGCTACAGTACGGGCTCTAAACCCCATTTATAGCGATTTGTCTTTGGGCCCAAAAACCCATGTTTAGGCCATGGATTTGATAGAGTGGGCTTGGGCACTTGGGCTTCAATGGACGTTCGTGGCGGCATCGGTTGACCCACGGGGCCCATAATATATCAGATCGAAGCTGACTCAGAGGGCTACAGTGCGGGCTCTAAAGGCCATCTATAGCGATTTGTCTTTGGGCCCAAAAACCCATGTTTAGGCCCATGGATTTGATAGAGTGGGCTTGGGCACTTGGGCTTCAAATGGACGTTCGTGGTGGCATCGGTTGACCCACGGGGCCCATAATATATCAAATCGAAACTGACTCCGAGGGCTACAGTGCGGGCTATAAAGCCCATCTATAGCGATTTGTCTTTGGGCCCAAAAACCCATGTGTAAGCCCATGGATTTGATAGAGTGGGCTTGCACACTTGGGCTTCAAATGGACGTTTGTGGCGGCATCGGTTGACCCACGGGGCCCATAATACATCAAATCAAAGCTGACTCAGAGGGCTATAACGGGTCCGCTACAAACTGTGTCTTTAGCGGGCCGTCCTCGGGCCCAAATTCCCTTTGTTTTGGGGCCCGAAAACCACTATTTCGGCCCATGGATTTGATTGCAGGCTTGGGCACTTAGGCGTCAAATGGACGTTCGTCGGTGGCATCGGTTGACCCACGGGGCCCATAATATATCAGATCGAAACTGACTCAGAGGACTACAGTACGGGCTCTAAAGCCCATCTATAACAATTTGTCTTTGGGCCCAAAAACCCATGTTTAGGCCCATGGATTTGATAGAGTAGGCTTGGGCACTTGGGCTTCAAATGGACGTTCATGGCGGCATCGGTTGACCCACGGGTCCCATAATATATCAGATCGAAGCTGACTCAGAGGGCTACAATACGGGCTCTAAAGCCCATCTATAGCGATTTGTCTTTGGGCCCAAAAATCCATGTTTATGCCCATGGATTTGATAGAGTGGGCTTTGGGCACTTGGGCTTCAAATGGACGTTCATGGTGGCATCGGTTGACCCACGGGGCCCATAATATATCAAATCGAAGCTGACTCCGAGGGCTACAGTTCGGGCTATAAAGCCCATCTATAGCGATTTGTCTTTGGGCCCAAAAACCCATGTGTAATCCCATGGATTTGATAGTGTGGGCATGCGCACTTGGGCTTCAAATGGACGTTCGTGGCGGCATCGGTTGACCCACGGGGCCCATAATATATCAAATCGAAGCTGACACCAAGGGCTATAACGGACCGCTACAAAATACGTCTGTAGCGGGCCGTCCTCGGGCCCAAATTCCTTTGTTTTGGGGCCCAAAAACCACTATTTCGGCCCATGGATTTGATTGTGGGCTTGCGCACTTGGGCTTCAAATGGACGTTCGTGGTGGCATCGGTTGACCCACGGGGCCCATAATATATCAGATCGAAGCTGACTCAGAGGGCTACAGTGCAGCCTCTAAAGCCCATCTATAGCGATTTTTCTTTGGGCCCAAAAACCCATGTTTAGGCCCATGGATTTGATAGAGTGGGCTTGGGCACTTGGGCTTCAAATGGACGTTCGTGGTGGCATCGGTTGACCTACGGGGCCCATAACATATCAGATCGAAGCTGACTCAGAGGGCTACAGTGCGGGCTCTAAAGCCCATTTATAGCGATTTGTCTTTGGGCCCAAAAACCCATGTTTAGGCCCATGGATTTGATAGAGTAGGCTTGGGCACTTGGGCTTCAAATGGACGTTCGTGGCGGCATCGGTTGACCCACGGGGGCCCATAATATATCAGATCGAAGCTGACTCAGAGGGCTACAGTGCGGGCTCTAAAGCCCATCTATAACGATTTGTCTTTGGGCCTACACATGGGTTTTTGGACCCAAAGACAAATCTCTATAGATGGGCTTTAGAGCCCGCACTGTAGCCCTCTGAGTCAGCTTCGATCTGATATATTGTGGGCCCCCGTGGGTCAACCGATGCCGCCACGAACGTCCATTTGAAGCCCAAGTGCCCAAGCCCACAATCAAATCCATGGGCCGAAATATGGTTTTCGGGCCCCAAAACAAAGGAATTTGGGCTCCGAGGACGGCCCGGTACAGACGCAGTTTGTAACGGCCCGTTATAGCCCTCGGAGTCAGCTTCGATTTGATATATTATGGGCCCCGTGGGTCAACCGATGCCACCACGAACGTCCATTTGAAGCCCAAGTGCCCAAGCCCACTCTATCAAATCCATGGGCCTAAACATGGGTTTTTGGGCCCAAAGACAAATCGCTATAGATGGGCTTTAGAGCCCGCACTGTAGCCCTCTGAGTCAGCTTCGATCTGATATATTATGGGCCCCGTGGATCAACCGATGCCGCCACGAACGTCCATTTGAAGCCCAAGTGCCCAACCCCACTCTATCAAATCCATGGGCCTAAACATGGGTTTTTGGGCCCAAAGACAAATCGCTATAGATGGGCTTTAGAGCCTGCACTGTAAAAACCCATGTTTAGGCCCATGGATTTGATAGAGTGGGCTTGGGCACTTGGGCTTCAAATGGACGTTCGTGGTGGCATCGGTTAACCCACGGCGCCCATAATATATCAAATCGAAGTTGACTCAGAGGGCTACAGTGCGGACTCTAAAGCCCATCTATAGCGATTTGTCTTTGGGCCCAAAAAACCCATGTTTAGGCCCATGGATTTGATAGAGTGGGTTGGGAACTTGGGCTTCAAATGGACGTTCGTGGTGGCATCGGTTGACCCACGGGGCTCATAATATATTAAATTGAAGCTGACTCCGAGTGCTACAGTGCTGGCTATAAAGCCCATCTATAGCGATTTGTCTTTGGGCCCTAAAACCCATGTGTAGTCCCATGGATTTGATAGAGTGGGCATGCGCACTTGGGCTTCAAATGGACGTTCGTGGCGGCATCGGTTGACCCACGGGGCCCATAATATATCAAATCGAAGCTGACTCCGAGGGCTACAGTGCGGGCTCTAAAGCCCATTTATAGCGATTTGTCTTTGGGCCCAAAAACCCATGTTTAGGCCCATGGATTTGATAGAGTGGGCTTGGGCACTTGGGCTTCAAATGGATGTTCATGGTGGCATCGGTTGACCCACGGGGCCCATATATATCAAATCGAAGCTGACTCCGAGGGCTACAGTGCGGGCTATAAAGCCCATCTATAGCGATTTGTCTTTGGGCCCAAAAACCCATGTGTAGGCCCATGGATTTGATAGAGTGGGCATGCGCACTTGGGCTTCAAATAGACGTTCGTGGCGGCATCGGTTGACCCCACGGGGCCCATAATATATCAAATCGAAGCTGAATCCGAGGGATATAATGGGCCGCTACAAACTGCATCTGTAGCAGGCCGTCGTCGGGCCCAAATTCCTTTGTTTTGGGGCCCAAAAAACCACTATTTCGGCCCATGGATTTGATTGTGGGCTTGCGCACTTGGGCTTCAAATGGACGTTCGTGGCGGCATAGGTTGACCCACGGGGCCCATAACATATCAGATCGAAGCTGACTCAGAGGGCTACAGTGCAAGCTCTAAAGCCCATCTATAGCGATTTGTCTTTGGGCCCAAAAGCCCATGTTTAGGCCCATGGATTTGATAGAGTGGGCTTGGGCACTTGGGCTTCAAATGGACGTTCGTGATGGCATCGGTTGACCCACGGGGCCCATAATATATCAAATCGAAGCTGACTTCCGAGGGCTACAGTGCGGGCTATAAAGCCCATCTATAGCGATTTGTCTTTGGGCCTAAAAACCCATGTGTAAGCCCATGGATTTGATAGAGTGGGCTTGCACACTTGGGCTTCAAATGGACGTTTGTGGCGGCATCGGTTGACCCACGGGGCCCATAATATATCAAATCGAAGCTCACTCAGAGGGCTATAACGGGCCGCTACAAACTGTGTCTATAGCGGGCCGTCCTCGGGCCCAAATTCCTTTGTTTTGGGGCTCGAAAACCACTATTTCGGCCCATGGATTTGATTATAGGCTTGGGCACTTGGGCTTCAAATGGACGTTCGTGGCGGCATCGGTTGACCCACGGGGCCCATAATATATCAGATCGAAGCTGACTCAGAGGGCTACAGTGCGGTCCCTAAAGCCCATTTATAGCGATTTGTCTTTGGGGCCCAAAAACCCATGTTTAGGCCCATGGATTTGATAGAGTGGGCTTGGGCACTTGGGCTTCAAATGGACGTTCGTGGCGGCATCGGTTGACCCACGAGGCCCATAATATATCAGATCGAATCTGACTCAGAGGGCTACAGTACGGGCTCTAAAGGCCATCTATAGCGATTTGTCTTTGGGCCCAAAAAACCCATGTTTAGGCCCATGGATTTGATAGAGTGGGATTGGGCACTTGGGCTTCAAATGGACGTTCGTAGGCGGCATCGGTTGACCCACGAGGCCCATAATATATCAAATCGAAGTTGACTCCGAGGGCTACAGTGCAGGCTATAAAGCCCATCTATAGCGATTTGTCTTTGGGCCTAAAAACCCATGTGTAAGCCCATGGATTTGATAGAGTGGGCTTGCACACTTGGGCTTCAAATGGACGTTTGTGGCGGCATCGGTTGACCCCACGGGGCCCATAATATATCAAATCGAAGCTCACGCAGAGGGCTATAACGGGCCGTTACAAACTGTGTCTATAGCGGGCCGTCCTCGGGCCCAAATTCCTTTGTTTTGGGGCTCGAAAACCACTATTTCGGCCTATGGATTTGATTGTAGGCTTGGGCACTTGGTCTTCAAATGGACGTTCGTGGCGGCATCGGTTGACCCCACGGGGCCCATAATATATCAGATCGAAGCTGACTCAGAGGGCTACAGTGCGGGCCCTAAAGCCCATTTATAGCGATTTGTCTTTGGGCCCAAAAACCCATGTTTAGGCCCATGGATTTGATAGAGGTGGGTTGGGAACTTGGGCTTCAAATGGACGTTCGTGGTGGTATCGGTTGACCCACGGGGCCCATAATATATCAAAACGAAGCTGACTTCGAGGGCTACAGTAGGGCTATAAAGCCCATCTATAGCGATTTATCTTTGGGCCCAAAAAACCCATGTGTAGGCCCATGGATTTCATAGAGTGGGCTTGCACACTTGGGCTTCAAATGGACGTTCGTGGCGGCATCGGTTGTCCCACGGGGCCCATAATATATCAAATCGAAGCTAACTTCGAGGGCTATAACGGGCCACTACAAACTGTGTCTGTAGCGGGCCGTCCTCGGGCCCAAATTCCATTGTTTTGGGGCCCAAAAACCACTATTTCGGCCCATGGATTTGATTGTGGGCTTGCGCACTTGGGCTTCAAATGGACGTTCGTGGCGGCATCGTGTTGACCCACGGGGGCCCATAATATATCAGATCGAAGCTGACTCAGAGGGCTACAGTGCGGGCTCTAAAGCCCATCTATAACGATTTGTCTTTGGGCCCAAAAACCCATGTTTAGGCCCATGGATTTGATAGAGTGGGCTTGGGCACTTGGGCTTCAAATGGACGTTCGTGGCGGCATCGGTAGACCCACGAGGCCCATAATATATCAGATCGAATCTGACTCAGAGGGCTACAGTACGGGCTCTAAAGCCCATCTATAGCGATTTGTCTTTGGGCCCAAAAAACCCATGTTTAGGCCCATGGATTTGATAGAGTGGGCTTGGGCACTTGGGCTTCAAATGGACGTTCATGGTGGCATCGGTTGACCCACGGGGGCCCATAATATATCAAATCGAAGCTGACTCCGAGGGCTACAGTGCGGGCTATAAAGCCCATCTATAGCGATTTATCTTTGGGCCCAAAAATCCATGTGTAGGCCCATGGATTTGATAGAGTGGGCATGCGCACTTGGGCTTCAAATGGACGTTCGTAGGCGGCATCGGTTGACCCATCGGGCCCATAATATATCAAATCGAAGCTGACTCCGAGGGCTATAACGGGCCACTACAAACTATGTTTGTAATGGGGCCGTCCTCGAGCCCAAATTCCTTTGTTTTGGGGCCCAAAAACCACTATTTCGGCCCATGGATTTGATTGTGGGCATGCGCACTTGGGCTTCAAATGGACGTTCGTGGTGGCATCGGTTGACCCACGGGGCCCATAATATATCAGATCGAAGCTGACTCCGAGGGCTATAACGGGCCGCTACAAATTGTGCCTGTAGCGGGCCGTCCTCGGGCCCAAATTCCTTTCTTTTGGGGCCCGAAAACCACTATTTCGGCCCATGGATTTGATTGTGGGCTTGCGCACTTGGGCTTCAAATGGACGTTCGTGGCGGCATCGGTTGACCCACAGGGCCCATAATATATCAGATCGAAGCTGACTCAGAGGGCTACAGTGCGGGCTCTAAAGCCCATCTATAGCGATTTGTCTTTGGGCCCAAAAACCCATGTTTAGGCCCATGGATTTGATAGAGTGGGCTTGGGCACTTGGGCTTCAAATGGACTTTCGTGGCGGCATCGGTTGACCCACGGGGCCCATAATATATCAGATCAAAGCTGACTCAGAGGGCTACAGTACGGACTCTAAAGCCCATCTATAACGATTTGTCTTTGGGCCTAAAAACCCATGTTTAGGCCCATGGATTTGATAGAGTGGGTTGGGAACTTGGGCTTCAAATGGACGTTCGTGGTGGCATCGGTTGACCCACGGGGCCCATAATATATCAAAACGAAGCTGACTCCGAGGGCTACAGTACGGGCTATAAATCCCATCTATAGCGATTTGTCTTTGGGCCCAAAAAACCCATGTGTAGGCCTATGGATTTCATAGAGTGGGCTTGCACACTTGGGCTTCAAATGGACGTTCGTGGCGGCATCGGTTGTCCCACGGGGCCCATAATATATCAAATCGAAGCTAACTTCGAGGGCTATAACGGGCCACTACAAACTGTGTCTGTAGCGGGCCGTCCTCGGGCCCAAATTCCTTTGTTTTGCGGCCCGAAAACCACTATTTCGCCCATGGATTTGATTGTGGGCTTGCGCACTTCGGCTTCAAATGGACGTTCGTGGCGGCAATCGGTTGACCCACGAGGCCCATAATATATCAGATCGAAGCTGACTCAGAGGGCTACAGTGCGGGCTCTAAAGCCCATCTATAACGATTTGTCTTTGGGCCTAAAAACCCATGTTTAGGCCCATGGATTTGATAGAGTGGGCTTGGGCACTTGGGCTTCAAATGGACGTTCGTGGTGGCATCGGTTAACCCACGGCGCCCATAATATATCAAATCGAAGTTGACTCAGAGGGCTACAGTGCGGACTCTAAAGCCCATCTATAGCGATTTGTCTTTGGGCCCCAAAAACCCATGTTTAGGCCCATGGATTTGATAGAGTGGGTTGGGAACTTGGGCTTCAAATGGACGTTCGTGGTGGCATCGGTTGACCCACGGGGGGCCCCATAATATATCAAATCGAAGCTGACTCCGAGGGCTACAGTACGGGCTATAAAGCCCATCTATATTGATTTGTCTTTGGGCCCAAAAATCCATGTGTAGGCCCATGGATTTGATAGAGTGGGCTTGCACACTTGGGCTTCAAATGGACGTTCGTGGCGGCATCGGTTGACCCACGGGGCCCATAATATATCAAATCGAAGCTAACTCCGAGGGCTATAACGGGCCACTACAAATTGTGTCTGTAGCGGGCCGTCCTCGGGCCCAAATTCCTTTGTTTTGGGGGCTCAAAAACCACTATTTCGGCCTGTGGATTTGATTGTGGGCTTGCGCACTTGGGCTTCTAATGGACGTTCGTGGCGGCCTCGGTTGACCCACGGGGCCCATAATATATCAGATCGAAGCTGACTCAGAGGGCTACAGTGCTGGCTCTAAAGCCCATTTATAGCGATTTGTCTTTGGGCCCAAACCACCCATGTTTAGGTCCATGGATTTGATAGAGTGGGCTTGGGCACTTGGGCTTCAAATGGACGTTTGTGGCGGCATCGGTTGACCCACACGAGGCCCATAATATATCAGATCGAATCTGACTCAGAGGGCTACAGTACGGGCTCTAAAGCCCATCTATAGCGATTTGTCTTTGGGCCCAAAAACCCATGTTTAGGCCCATGGATTTGATAGAGTGGGCTTGGGCACTTGGGTTTGAAATGGACGTTCATGGTGGCATCGGTTGACCCACGGGGGCCCATAATATATCAAATCGAAGCTGACTGTGAGGGCTACAGTACGGACTATAAAGCCCATCTATAGCGATTTGTCTTTGGGCCCAAAAACCCATGTGTAGGCCCATGGATTTGATAGAGTGGGCATGCGCACTTGGGCTTCAAATGGACGTTCGTGGCGGCATCGGTTGACCCATGGGGCCCATAATATATCAAATCGAAGCTGACTCCGAGGGCTATAACGACCCACTACAAACTGCGTCTGTAGCGGGCCGTCCTCGGGCCCAAATTCCTTTGTTTTGGGGCCCAAAAACCAATATTTCGGCCTATGGATTTGATTGTGGGCTTGCGCACTTGGGCTTCAAATGGATGGCTCGTGGCGGCATCGGTTGACCCACGGGGCCCATAATATATCAAATCGAAGCTGACTCAGAGGGCTACAGTGCAGGCTCTAAAGCCCATCTATAGAAATTTGTCTTTGGGCCCAAAAACCCATGTTTAGGCCCATGGATTTGATAGAGTGGGCTTGGGCACTTGGGCTTCGAATGGACGTTCGTGGCGGCATCGGTTGACCCACGGGGGTCCATAATATATCAGATCGAAGCTGACTCAGAGGGCTACAGTGTAGACTCTAAAGCCCATCTATATCGATTTGTCTTTGGGCCCCAAAAACCCATGTTTAGGCCCATGGATTTGATAGAGTGGGTTGGGAACTTGGGCTTCAAATGGACGTTCGTGGTGGCATCGGTTGACCCACGGGGCCCATAATATAGCAAAACGAAGCTGACTCCGAGGGCTACAGTGCGGGCTATAAAGCCAATCTATAACGATTTGTCTTTGGGCCCAAAAACCCATGTCTAGGCCCATGGATTTGATAGAGTGGGCTTGCACACTTGGGCTTCAAATGGACGTTTGTGGCGGCATCGGTTGACCCACGGGGCCCATAATATATCAAATCGAAGCTGACTCAGAGGGCTATAACGGGCCACAACAAACTGTGTCTGTAGTGGGCCGTCCTCGAGCCCAAATTCCTTTGTTTTGGGTCCCAAAAACCACTATTTCGGCCCATGGATTTGATTATGGGCTTGCGCACTTGGGCTTCAAATGGACGTTCGTGGCGGCATCGGTTTGACCCACGGGGCCCATAATATATCAGATCGAAGCTGACTCAGAGGGCTACAGTGCGGCTCTAAAGCCCATCTATAGCGATTTGCCTTTGGCCCCAAAAAACCCATGTTTAGGCCCATGGATTTGATAGAGTGGGGCTTGGGCACTTGGGCTTCAAATGGACTTTCGTGGCGGCATCGGTTGACCCACGGGGCCCATAATATATCAGATCAAAGCTGACTCAGAGGGCTACAGTGCGTACTCTAAAGCGCATCTATACCAATTTGTCTTTGGGCCTAAAAACCCATGTTTAGGCCCATGGATTTGATAGAGTGGGTTGGGAACTTGGGCTTCAAATGGACGTTCGTGGTGGCATCGGTTGACCCACGGGGCCCATAATATATCGAAACGAAGCTGACTCCGAGGGCTACAGTACGGGCTATAAAGCCCATCTATAGCGATTTGTCTTTGGGCCCAAAAACCCATGTGTAGGCCCATGGATTTCATAGAGTGGGCTTGCACACTTGGGCTTCAAATGGACGTTCGTGGGTGGCATCGGTTGTCCCACTGGGCCCATAATATATCAAATCGAAGCTAACTCCGAGGGCTATAACGGGCCACTATAAACTGTGTCTGTAGCGGGCCGTCCTCGTGCCCAAATTTTTTTGTTTTGGGGCCCAAAAACCACTATTTCGACCCATGGATTTGATTGTGGGCTTGCGCACTTGGGCTTCAAATGGACGTTCGTGGTGGCATCGGTTGGACACACGGGGCCCATAATATATCAGATCGAAGCTGACTCAGAATGCTACAGTGCGGGCTCTAAAGCCCATCTATAATGATTTGTCTTTGGGCCCAAAAACCCATGTTTAGGCCTACGGATTTGATAGAGTGGGCTTGGGCACTTGGGCTTCAAATGGACGTTCGTGGTGGCATCGGTTAACCCACGGCACCCATAATATATCAGATCGAAGCTGACTCAGAGGGCTACAGTGCGGACTCTAAAGCCCATCTATAGCGATTTGTCTTTGGGCCCAAAAACCCATGTTTAGGCCCATGGATTTGATAGAGTGGGTTGGGAACTTGGGCTTCAAATGGACGTTCGTGGTGGCATCGGTTGACCCACGGGGCCCATAATATATCAAATCGAACCTGACTCCGAGGGCTACAGTACGGGCTATAAAGCCCATCTATAGCGATTTGTCTTTGGGCCCAAAAACCCATGTGTAGGCCCATGGATTTGATAGAGTGGGCTTGCACACTTGGGCTTCAAATGGACGTTCGTGGCGGCATCGGTTGACCCACGGGGCCCATAATATATCAAATCAAAGCTAACTCCGAGGGCTATAACGGGCCACTACAAATTGTGTCTGTAGCGGGCTGTCCTCGGGCCCAAATTCCTTTGTTTTGGGGCTCGAAAACCACTATTTCGGCCCATGGATTTGATTGTGGGCTTGCGCACTTGGGCTTCAAATGGACGTTCGTGGCGGCCTCGGTTGACCCACGGGGCCCATAATATATCAGATCGAAGCTGACTCAGAGGGATACAGTGCGGGCTCTAAAGCCCATCTATAACGATTTGTCTTTGGGCCCAAAAACCCATGTTTAGGCCCATGGATTTGATAGAGTGGGCTTGGGCACTTGGGCTTCAAATGGACGTTCGTGCTGGCATCGGTTGACCCATGAGGCCCATAATATATCAAATCGAACCTGACTCCGAGGGCTACAGTACGGGCTATAAAGCCCATCTATAACGATTTGTCTTTGGGCCCAAAAACCCATGTGTAGGCCCATGGATTTGATAGAGTGGGCTTGCGCACTTGGGCTTCAAATGGACGTTCGTGGCGGCATCGGTTGACCCATGGGGCCCATAGTATATCAAATCGAAGCTGACTCCGAGGGCTATAACGGCCCGCAACAAGTTGTGTCTGTAGCGGGCCGTCCTCGGGCCCAAATTCCTTTGTTTTGGGGCCCGAAAATCACTATTTTGGCCCATGGATTTGATTGTGGGCTTGCGCACTGGGGCTTCAAATGGACGTTCGTGGCGGCATCGGTTGACCCACGGGGCCCATAATATATCAGAACGAAGCTGACTCAGAGGGCTACAGTGCGGGCTCTAAAGCCCATCTATAGCGATTTGTCTTTGGGCCCAAAAACCCATGTTTAGGCCCATGGATTTGATAGAGTGGGCTTGGGCACTTGGGCTTCAAATGGACGTTCGTGGCGGCATCGGTTGACCCATGGGGCCCATAATATATCTAATCGAAGCTGACTCAGAGGGCTACAGTACGGACTCTAAAGCCCATCTATAGCGATTTGTCTTTGGGCCCAAAAACCCATGTTTAGGCCCATGGATTTGATAGAGTGGGTTGGGAACTTAGGCTTCAAATGGACGTTCGTGGTGGCATCGGTTGACCCACGGGGACCATAATATATCAAATCGACGCTGACTCCGAGGGCTACAGTACAGGCTATAAAGCCAATCTATAGCGATTTGTCTTTGGGCCCAAAAACCCATGTGTAGGCCCATGGATTTGATAGAGTGGGCTTGCGCACTTGGGCTTCAAATGGACGTTCGTGGCGGCATCGGTTGACCCATGGGGCCCATAGTATATCAAATCGAAGTTGACTCCGAGGGCTATAACGGGCCGCTACAAATTGTGTCTGTAGCGGGCCGTCCTCGGGCCCAAATTCCTTTGTTTTGGGGCCCGAAAACCACTATTTCGGCCCATGGATTTGATTGTGGGCTTGCGCACTTGGGCTTCAAATGGACGTTCGTGGCGGCATCGGTTGACCCATGGGGCCCATAATATATCAGATCGAAGCTGACTCAGAGGGCTACAGTGCGGGCTCTAAAACCCATCTATAGCGATTTGTCTTTGGGCCCAAAAACCCATGTTCAGGCCCATGGATTTGATAGAGTGGGCTTGGGCACTTGGGTTTCAAATGGACGTTAGTGGCGGCATCGGTTGACCCACGGGGCCCATAATATATCAGATCGAAGCTGACTCAGAGGGCTACAGTGCGGACTCTAAAGCCCATCTATAGCGATTTGTCTTTGGGCCTAAAAACCCATGTTTAGGCCCATGGATTTGTTAGAGTGGGTTGGGAACTTGGGCTTCAAATGGACGTTCGTGGTGGCATCGGTTGACCCACGGGGCCCATAATATATCAAATCGAAGCTGACTCCGAGGGCTACAGTACGGGCTATAAAGCCCATCTATAGCGATTTGTCTTTGGGCCCAAAAACCCATGTGTAGGCCCATGGATTTGATAGCGTGGGCTTGCACACTTGGGCTTCAAATGGACGTTCGTGGCGGCATCGGTTGACCCACGGGGTCCATAATATATCAAATCGAAGCTAACTCCGAGGGCTATAACGGGCCACTACAAACTATGTCTGTAGCGGGCCGTCCTCGGGCCCAAATTCCTTTGTTTTGGGGCCCGAAAACCACTATTTCGGCCCATGGATTTGATTGTGTGCTTGCGCACTTGGGCTTCAAATGGACGTTCGTGGTGGCATCGGTTGACCCACGGGGCCCATAATATATCAGATCGAAGCTGACTCAGAGGGCTACAGTGCGGGCTCTAAAGCCCATCTATAACGATTTGTCTTTGGGCCTAAAAACCCATGTTTAGGCCCATGGATTTGATAGAGTGGGCTTGGGCACTTGGGCTTCAAATGGACGTTCGTGGCGGCATCGGTTGACCCACGGGGCCCATAATATATTAGATCGAAGCTGACTCAGAGGGCTACAGTGCGGGCTCAAAAGCCCATCTATAGCGATTTGTCTTTGGGCCCAAAAACCCATGTTTAAGCCCATGGATTTGATAGAGTGGGCTTGGGCACTTGGGCTTCAAATGGACGTTCGTGGTGGCATCGGTTGACCCACGGGTCCCATAATATATCAGATCGAACCTGACTCCGAGGGCTACAGTGCGGGCTATAAAGCCCATCTATAGCGATTTGTCTTTGGGCCCAAAAACCCATGTGTAGGCCCATGGATTTGATACAGTGGGCTTGCGCACTTAGGCTTCAAATGGACGTTCGTGGCGGCATCGGTTGACCCATGGGTCCCATAGTATATCAAATCGAAGCTAACTCCGAGGGCTATAACGGGCCGCTACAAATTGTGTCTGTAGCGGGCCGTCCTCGGGCCCAAATTCCTTTGTTTTGGGGCACGAAAACCACTATTTCGGCCCATGGATTTGATTGTGGGCTTGCGCACTTGGGCTTCAAATGGACGTTCGTGGCGGCATCGGTTGACCCATGGGGCCCATAATATATCAGATCGAAGCTGACTCAGAGGGCTACAGTGCGGGCTCAAAAGCCCATCTATAGAGATTTGTCTTTGGGCCCAAAAACCCATGTTTAGGCCCATGGATTTGATAGAGTGGGCTTGGGCACTTGGGCTTCAAATGGACTTTCGTGGCGGCATCGGTTGAACCACGGGGCCCATAATATATCAGATCGAAGCTGACTCAGAGGGCTACAGTGCAGACTCTAAAGCCCATCTATAGCGATTTGTCTTTGGGCCCAAAAACCCATGTTTAGGCCCATGGATTTGATAGAGTGGGTTGGGAACTTGGCCTTCAAATGGACGTTCGTGGTGGCATCGGTTGACCCACGGGGCCCATAATATATCAAATCGAAGCTGACTCCGAGGGCTACAGTACGGGCTATAAAGCCCATCTATAGCGATTTGTCTTTGGGCCCAAAAACCCATGTGTAGGCCCATGGATTTGATAGCGTGGGCTTGCACACTTGGGCTTCAAATGGACGTTCGTGGCGGCATCGGTTGACCCACGGGGCCCATAATATATCAAATCGAAGCTAACTCCGAGGGCTATAACGGGCCACTACAAATTGTGTCTGTAGCGGGCCGTCCTCGGGCCCAAATTCCTTTGTTTTGGGGCCCGAAAACCACTATTTCGGCCCATGGATTTGATTGTGGGCTTGCGCACTTGTGCTTCAAATGGACGTTCGTGGCGGCATCGGTTGACCCACGGGCCCCATAATATATCAGATCGAAGCTGAATCAGAGGGCTACAGTGCGGGCTCTAAAGCCCATCTATAACGATTTGTCTTTGGGCCCAAAAACCCATGTTTAGGCCCATGGATTTGATAGAGTGGGCTTGGGCACTTGGGCTTCAAATGGACGTTCGTGGCGGCATCGGTTGACCCACGGGGCCCATAATATATCAGATCGAAGCTGACTCAGAGGGCTACAGTGCGGGCTCAAAAGCCCATCTATAGCGATTTGTCTTTGGGCCCAAAAACCCATGTTTAAGCCCATGGATTTGATAGAGTGGGCTTGGGCACTTGGGCTTCAAATGGACGTTCGCGGTGGCATCGGTTGGCCCACGGGGCCCATAATATATCAAATCGAACCTGACCCCGAGGGCTACAGTACGGGCTATAAAGCCCATCTATAGCGATTTGTCTTTGGGCCCAAAAACCCATGTGTAGGCCCATGGATTTGATAGAGTGGGCTTGCGCACTTGGGCTTCAAATGGACGTTCGTGGCGGCATCGGTTGACCCATGGGTCCCATAGTATATCAAATCGAAGATGACTCCGAGGGCTATAACGGCCCACAACAAGTTGTGTCTGTAGCGGGCCGTCCTCAAGCCCAAATTCCTTTGTTTTGGGGCCCGAAAATCACTATTTTGGCCCATGGATTTGATTGTTGGCTTGCGCACTTGGGCTTCAAATGGACGTTCGTGGCGGCATCGGTTGACCCACGGGGCCCATAATATATCAGAACGAAGCTGACTCAGAGGGCTACAGTGCGGGCTCTAAAGCCCATCTATAGCGATTTGTCTTTGGGCCCAAAAACCCATGTTTAGGCCCATGGATTTGATAGAGTGGGCTTGGGCACTTGGGCTTCAAATGGACGTTCGTGGCGGCATCGGTTGATCCACGGGGCCCATAATATATCAGATCGAAGCTGACTCAGAGGGCTACAGTACGGACTCTAAAGCCCATCTATAGCGATTTGTCTTTGGGCCCAAAAACCCATGTTTAGGCCCATGGATTTTGATAGAGTGGGTTGGGAACTTAGGCTTCAAATGGACGTTCGTGGTGGCATCGGTTGACCCACGGGGCCCATAATATATCAAATCGAAGCTGACTCTGAGGGCTACAGTACGGGCTATAAAGCCCATCTATAGCGATTTGTCTTTGGGCCCAAAAACCCATGTGTAGGCCCATGGATTTGATAGAGTGGGCTTGCACACTTGGGCTTCAAATGGACGTTCGTGGCGGCATCGGTTGACCCACGGGGCTCATAATATATCAAATCGAAGCTAACTCTGAGGGCTATAATGGGCCACTACAAACTGTGTCTGTAGCGAGCCGTCCTCGGGCCCAAATTCCTTTGTTTTGGGGCCCGAAAACCACTATTTCGGCCCATGGATTTGATTGTGGGCTTGCGCACTTGGGCTTCAAATGGATGTTCGTGGCGGCATCGGTTGACCCACGGGGCCCATAATATATCAGATCGAAGCTGACTCAGAGGGCTACAGTACGGACTCTAAAGCCCATCTATAACGATTTGTCTTTGGGCCCAAAAACCATGTTTAGGCCCATGGATTTGATAGAGTGGGCTTGGGCACTTGGGCTTCAATGGACGTTCGTGGCGGTATCGGTTGACCCACGGGGCCCATAATATATCAGATCGAAGCTGACTCAGAGGGCTACAGTGCTGGCTCAAAAGCCCATCTATAGCGATTTGTCTTTGGGCCCAAAAACCCCATGTTTAAGCCCATGGATTTGATAGAGTCGGCTTGGGCACTTGGGCTTCAAATGGACGTTCGTGGTGGCATCGGTTGACCCACGGGGCCCATAATATATCAAATCGAACCTGACTCCGAGGGCTACAGTGCGGGCTATAAAGCCCATCTATAGCGATTTGTCTTTAGGCCCAAAAACCCATGTGTAGGCCCATGGATTTGATAGAGTGGGATTGCGCACTTGGGCTTCAAATGGACGTTCGTGGCGGCATCGGTTGACCCATGGGGGCCCATAGTATATCAAATCGAAGTTGACTCCGAGGGCTATAACGGGCCGCTACAAATTGTGTCTGTAGCGGGCCGTCCTCGGCCCAAATTCCTTTGTTTTGGGGCCCGAAAACCACTATTTCGCCCATGGATTTGATTGTGGGCTTGCGCACTTGGGCTTCAAATGGACGTTCGTGGGCGGCATCGGTTGACCCACGGGGCCCATAATATATCAGATCGAAGCTGACTCAGAGGGCTACAGTGCGGGCTCTAAAGCCCATCTATAACGATTTGTCTTTGGGCCTAAAAACCCATGTTTAGGCCCATGGATTTGATAGAGTGGGCTTGGGCACTTGGGCTTCAAATGGACGTTCGTGGCGGCATCGGTTGACCCACGGGGCCCATAATATATTAGATCGAAGCTGACTCAGAGGGCTACAGTGCGGGCTCAAAAGCCCATCTATAGCGATTTATCTTTGGGCCCAAAAACCCATGTTTAAGCCCATGGATTTGATAGAGTGGGCTTGGGCACTTGGGCTTCAAATGGACGTTCGTGGTGGCATCGGTTGACCCACGGGTCCCATAATATATCATATCGAACCTGACTCCGAGGGCTACAGTACGGGCTATAAAGGCCCATCTATAGCAATTTGTATTTGGGCCCAAAAACCCATGTGTAGGCCCATGGATTTGATAGAGTGGGCTTGCGCACTTGGGCTTCAAATGGGCGTTCGTGGCGGCATCGGTTGACCCATGGGGCCCATAGTATATCAAATCGAAGCTGACTCGAGGGCAATAACGGGCCGCTACAAATTGTGTCTGTAGCGGGCCGTCCTCGGGCCCAAATTCCTTTGTTTTGGGGCCCGAAAACCACTATTTCGGCCCATGGATTTGATTGTGGGCTTGCGCACTTGGGCTTCAAATGGACGTTCGTGGCGGCATCGGTTGACCCACGGGGCCCATAATATATCAGATCGAAGCTGACTTAGAGGGCTACAGTGCGGGCTCTAAAGCCCATCTATAGCGATTTGTCTTTGGGCCCAAAAACCCATGTTCAGGCCCATGGATTTGATAGAGTGGGCTTGGGCACTTGGGCTTCAAATGGACGTTCGTGGCGGCATCGGTTGACCCACGGGGCCCATAATATATCAGATCGAAGCTGACTCAGAGGGCTACAGTGCGGACTCTAAAGCCCATCTATAGCGATTTGTCTTTGGGCCTAAAAACCCATGTTTAGGCCCATGGATTTGTTAGAGTGGGTTGGGAACTTGGGCTTCAAATGGACGTTCGTGGTGGCATCGGTTGACCCACGGGGCCCATAATATATCAAATCGAAGCTGACTCCGAGGCCTACAGTACGGGCTATAAAGCCCATCTATAGCGATTTGTCTTTGGGCCCAAAAACCCATGTGTAGGCCCATGGATTTGATAGCGTGGGCTTGCACACTTGGGCTTCAAATGGACGTTCGTAGGGCGGCATCGGTTGACCCACGGGGTCCATAATATATCGAATCGAAGCTAACTCCGAGGGCTATAACGGGCCACTACAAACTATGTTTGTAGCGGGCCGTCCTCGGGCCCAAATTCCTTTGTTTTGGGGCCCGAAAACCACTATTTCGGCCCATGGATTTGATTGTGTGCTTGCGCACTTGGGCTTCAAATGGACGTTCGTGGCGGCATCGGTTGACCCACGGGGCCCATAATATATCAGATCGAAGCTGACTCAGAGGGCTACAGTGCGGGCTCTAAAGCCCATCTATAACGATTTGTCTATGGGCCTAAAAACCCATGTTTAGGCCCATGGATTTGATAGAGTGGGCTTGGGCACTTGGGCTTCAAATGGACGTTCGTCGGCGGCATCGGTTGACCCACGGGGCCCATAATATATTAGATCGAAGCTGACTCAGAGGGCTGCAGTGCGGGCTCAAAAGCCCATCTATAGCGATTTATCTTTGGGCCCAAAAACCCATGTTTAAGGCCATGGATTTGATTGAGTGGGCTTGGGCACTTGGGCTTCAAATGGACGTTCGTGGTGGCATCGGTTGACCCACGGGTCCCATAATATATCAGATCGAACCTGACTCCGAGGGCTACAGTGCGGGCTATAAAGCCCATCTATAGCGATTTGTCTTTGGGCCCAAAAACCCATGTGTAGGCCCATGGATTTGATAGAGTGGGCTTGCGCACTTGGGCTTCAAATGGACGTTCGTGGCGGCATCGGTTGACCCATGGGTCCCATAGTATATCAAATCGAAGCTGACTCCGAGGGCTATAACGGGCCGCTACAAATTGTGTCTGTAGCGGGCCGTCCTCGGGCCCAAATTCCTTTGTTTTGGGGCACGAAAACCACTATTTCGGCCCATGGATTTGATTATGGGCTTGCGCACTTGGGCTTCAAATGGACGTTCGTGGCGGCATCGGTTGACCCATGGGGCCCATATATATCAGATTGAAGCTGACTCAGAGGGCTACAGTGCGGGCTCAAAAGCCCATCTATAGCGATTTGTCTTTGGGCCCAAAAACCCATGTTTAGGCCCATGGATTTGATAGAGTGGGCTTGGGCACTTGGGCTTCAAATGGACGTTCGTGGCGGCATCGGTTGAACCACGGGGCCCATAATATATCAGATCGAAGCTGACTCAGAGGGCTACAGTGCGGACTCTAAAGCCCATCTATAGCGATTTGTCTTTGGGCCCAAAAACCCATGTTTAGGCCCATGGATTTGATAGAGTGGGTTGGGAACTTGGGCTTCAAATGGACGTTCGTGGTGGCATCGGTTGACCCACGGGGCCCATAATATATCAAATCGAAGCTGACTCCGAGGGCTACAGTACGGGCTATAAAGCCCATCTATAGCGATTTGTCTTTGGGCCCAAAAACCCATGTGTAGGCCCATGGATTTGATAGCGTGGGCTTGCACACTTGGGCTTCAAATGGACGTTCGTGGCGGCATCGGTTGACCCACGGGGCCCATAATATATCAAATCGAAGCTAACTCCGAGGGCTATAACGGGCCACTACAAACTGTGTCTGTAGCGGGCCGTCCTCGGGCCCAAATTCCTTTGTTTTGGGGCCCAAAAACCACTATTTCGGCCCATGGATTTGATTGTGGGCTTGCGCACTTGTGCTTCAAATGGACGTTCGTGGCGGCATCGGTTGACCCACGGGCCCCATAATATATCAGATCGAAGCTGAATCAGAGGGCTACAGTGTGGGCTCTAAAGCCATCTATAACGATTTGTCTTTGGGCCCAAAAACCCATGTTTAGGCCCATGGATTTGATAGAGTGGGCTTGGGCACTTGGGCTTCAAATGGACGTTCGTGGCGGCATCGGTTGACCCACGGGGCCCATAATATATCAGATCGAAGCTGACTCAGAGGGCTACAGTGCGGGCTCAAAAGCCCATCTATAGCGATTTGTCTTTGGGCCCAAAAACCCATGTTTAAGCCCATGGATTTGATAGAGTGGGCTTGGGCACTTGGGCTTCAAATGGACGTTCGCGGTGGCAATCGGTTGGCCCACGGGGCCCATAATATATCAAATCGAACCTGACCCCGAGGGCTACAGTGCAGGCTATAAAGCCCATCTATAGCGATTTGTCTTTGGGCCAAAAAACCCATGTGTAGGCCCATGGATTTGATAGAGTGGGCTTGCGCACTTGGGCTTCAAATGGACGTTCGTCGGCGGCAATCGGTTGACCCATGGGTCCCATAGTATATCAAATCGAAGCTGACTCCAAGGGCTATAACGGGCCGCTACAAATTGTGTCTGTAGCGGGCCGTCCTCGGGCCCAAATTCCTTTGTTTTGGGGCCCGAAAACCACTATTTCGGCCCATGGATTTGATTGTGGGCTTGCGCACTTGGGCTTCAAATGGACGTTCGTGGCGGTATCGGTTGACCCATGGGGCCCATAATATATTAGATAGAAGTTGACTCAGAGGGCTACAGTGCGGGCTCTAAAGCCCATCTATAGCGATTTGTCTTTGGGCCCAAAAACCCATGTTTAGGCCCATGGATTTGATAGAGTGGGCTTGGGCACTTGGGCTTCAAATGGACGTTCGTAGGCGGCATCGGTTGAACCATGGGGCCCATAATATATCAGATCGAATCTGACTCAGAGGGCTACAGTGCGGAGTCTAAAGCCCATCTATAGCGATTTGTCTTTGGGCCCAAAAACCCATGTTTAGGCCCATGGATTTGATAGAGTGGGTTGGGAACTTGGGCTTCAAATGGAAGTTCGTGGTGGCATCGGTTGACCCACGGGGTCCATAATATATCAAATCGAAGCTGACTCCGAGGGCTACAGTGCGGGCTATAAAGCCCATCTATAGCGATTTGTCTTTGGGCCCAAAAACCCATGTGTAGGCCCATGGATTTGATAGCGTGGGCTTGCACACTTGGGCTTCAAATGGACGTTCGTGGCGGCATCGGTTGACCCACGGGGTCCATAATATATCAAATCGAAGCTAACTCTGAGGGCTATAACGGGCCACTACAAACTATGTCTGTAGCGGCCGTCCTCGGCCCAAATTCCTTTGTTTTGGGGCCCGAAAACCACTATTTCGGCCCATGGATTTGATTGTGTGCTTGCGCACTTGGGCTTCAAATGGACGTTCGTGGCGGCATCGGTTGACCCACGGGGCCCATAATATATCAGATCGAAGCTGACTCAGAGGGCTACAGTACGGCTCTAAAGCCCATCTATAACGATTTGTCTTTGGGCCTAAAAACCCATGTTTAGGCCCATGGATTTGATAGAGTGGGCTTGGGCACTTGGGCTTCAAATGGACGTTCGTGGCGGCATCGGTTGACCCACGGGGCCCATAATATATTAGATCGAAGCTGACTCAGAGGGCTACAGTGCGGGCTCAAAAGCCCATCTATAGCGATTTGTCTTTGGGCCCAAAAACCCATGTTTAAGCCCATGGATTTGATAGAGTGGGCTTGGGCACTTGGGCTTCAAATGGACGTTCGTGGTGGCATCGGTTGACCCACGGGGCCCATAATATATCAGATCGAAGCTGACTCAGAGGGCTACAGTGCGGGCTCTAAAGCCCATCTATAGCGATTTGTCTTTGGGCCCAAAAACCCATGTTCAGGCCCATGGATTTGATAGAGTGGGCTTGGGCACTTGGGCTTCAAATGGACGTTCGTGGCGGCATCGGTTGACCCACGGGGCCTATAATATATCAGATCGAAGCTGACTCAGAGGGCTACAGTGCGGACTTTAAAACCCATCTATAGCGATTTGTCTTTGGGCCTAAAAACCCATGTTTAGGACCATGGATTTGTTAGAGTGGGTTGGGAACTTGGGCTTCAAATGGACGTTCGTGGTGGCATCGGTTGACCCACGGGGCCCATAATATATCAAATCGAAGCTGACTCCGAGGCCTACAGTACGGGCTATAAAGCCCATCTATAGCGATTTGTCTTTGGGCCCAAAAACCCATGTGTAGGCCCATGGATTTGATAGCGTGGGCTTGCACACTTGGGCTTCAAATGGACGTTCGTGGCGGCATCGGTTGACCCACGGGGTCCATAATATATCGAATCAAAGCTAACTCCGAGGGCTATAACGGGCCACTACAAACTATGTCTGTAGCGGGCCGTCCTCGGGCCCAAATTCATTTGTTTTGGGGCCCGAAAACCACTATTTCGGCCCATGGATTTGATTGTGTGCTTGCGCACTTGGGCTTCAAATGGACGTTCGTGGCGGCATCGGTTGACCCACGGGGCCCATAATATATCAGATCGAAGCTGACTCAGAGGGCTACAGTGCGGGCTCTAAAGCCCATCTATAACGATTTGTCTTTGGGCCTAAAAACCCATGTTTAGGCCCATGGATTTGATAGAGTGGGCTTGGGCACTTGGGCTTCAAATGGACGTTCGTGGCGGCATCGGTTGACCCACGGGGCCCATAATATATTACTTCGAAGCTGACTCAGAGGGCTGCAGTGCGGGCTCAAAAGCCCATCTATAGCGATTTGTCTTTGGGCCCAAAAACCCATGTTTAAGCCCATGGATTTGATAGAGTGGGCTTGGGCACTTGGGCTTCAAATGGACGTTCGTGGTGGCATCGGTTGACCCACGGGTCCCATAATATATCAGATCGAACCTGACTCCGAGGGCTACAGTGCGGGCTATAAAGCCCATCTATAGCGATTTGTCTTTGGGCCCAAAAACCCATGTGTAGGCCCATGGATTTGATAGAGTGGGCTTGCGCACTTGGGCTTCAAATGGACGTTCGTGGCGGCATCGGTTGTCCCATGGGTCCCATAGTATATCAAATCGAAGCTGACTCCGAGGGCTATAACGGGCCGCTACAAATTGTGTCTGTAGCGGGCCGTCCTCGGGCCCAAATTCCTTTGTTTTGGGGCACGAAAACCACTATTTCGGCCCATGGATTTGATTATGGGCTTGCGCACTTGGGCTTCAAATGGACGTTCGTGGCGGCATCGGTTGACCCATGGGGCCCATAATATATCAGATTGAAGCTGACTCAGAGGGCTACAGTGCGGGCTCAAAAGCCCATCTATAGCGATTTGTCTTTGGGCCCAAAAACCCATGTTTAGGCCCATGGATTTGATAGAGTGGGCTTGGGCACTTGGGCTTCAAATGGACGTTCGTGGCGGCATCGGTTGAACCACGGGGCCCATAATATATCAGATCGAAGCTGACTCAGAGGGCTACAGTGCGGACTCTAAAGCCCATCTATAGCGATTTGTCTTTGGGCCCAAAAACCCATGTTTAGGCCCATGGATTTGATAGAGTGGGTTGGGAACTTGGGCTTCAAATGGACGTTCGTGGTGGCATCGGTTGACCCACGGGGCCCATAATATATCAAATCGAAGCTGACTCCGAGGGCTACAGTACGGGCTATAAAGCCCATCTATAGCGATTTGTCTTTGGGCCCAAAAACCCATGTGTAGGCCCATGGATTTGATAGCGTGGGCTTGCACACTTGGGCTTCAAATGGACGTTCGTGGCGGCATCGGTTGACCCACGGGGCCCATAATATATCAAATCGAAGCTAACTCCGAGGGCTATAATGGGCCATTACAAACTGTGTCTGTAGCGGGCCGTCCTCGGGCCCAAATTCCTTTGTTTTGGGGCCCAAAAACCACTATTTCGGCCCATGGATTTGATTGTGGGCTTGCGCACTTGTGCTTCAAATGGACGTTCGTGGCGGCATCGGTTGACCCACGGGCCCCATAATATATCAGATCGAAGCTGAATCAGAGGGCTACAGTGCGGGCTCTAAAGCCCATCTATAACGATTTGTCTTTGGGCCCAAAAACCCATGTTTAGGCCCATGGATTTGATAGAGTGGGCTTGGGCACTTGGGCTTCAAATGGACGTTCGTGGCGGCATCGGTTGACCCACGGGGCCCATAATATATCAGATCGAAGCTGACTCAGAGGGCTACAGTGCGGGCTCAAAAGCCCATCTATAGCGATTTGTCTTTGGGCCCAAAAACCCATGTTTAAGTCCATGGATTTGATAGAGTGGGCTTGGGCACCTGGGCTTCAAATGGACGTTCGCGGTGGCATCGGTTGGCCCACGGGGCCCATAATATATCAAATCGAACCTGACCCCGAGGGCTACAGTGCAGGCTATAAAGCCCATCTATAGCGATTTGTCTTTGGGCCAAAAAACCCATGTGTAGGCCCATGGATTTGATAGAGTGGGCTTGCGCACTTGGGCTTCAAATGGACGTTCGTGGCGGCATCGGTTGACCCATGGGTCCCATAGTATATCAAATCGAAGCTGACTCCGAGGGCTATAACGGGCCGCTACAAATTGTGTCTGTAGCGGGCCGTCCTCGGGCCCAAATTCCTTTGTTTTGGGGCCCGAAAACCACTATTTCGGCCCATGGATTTGATTGTGGGCTTGCGCACTTGGGCTTCAAATGGACGTTCGTGGCGGTATCGGTTGACCCATGGGGTCCATAATATATTAGATAGAAGTTGACTCAGAGGGCTACAGTGCGGGCTCTAAAGCCCATCTATAGCGATTTGTCTTTGGGCCCAAAAACCCATGTTTAGGCCCATGGATTTGATAGAGTGGGCTTGGGCACTTGGGCTTCAAATGGACGTTCGTGGCGGCATCGGTTGAACCATGGGGCCCATAATATATCAGATCGAAGCTGACTCAGAGGGCTACAGTACGGAATCTAAAGCCCATCTATAGCGATTTGTCTTTGGGCCCAAAAACCCATGTTTAGGCCCATGGATTTGATAGAGTGGGTTGGGAACTTGGGCTTCAAATGGAAGTTCGTGGTGGCATCGGTTGACCCACGGGGTCCATAATGTATCAAATCGAAGCTGACTCCGAGGGCTACAGTGCGGGCTATAAAGCCCATCTATAGCGATTTGTCTTTGGTCCCAAAAACCCATGTGTAGGCCCATGGATTTGATAGCGTGGGCTTGCACACTTGGGCTTCAAATGGACGTTCGTGGCGGCATCGGTTGACCCACGGGGTCCATAATATATCAAATCGAAGCTAACTCTGAGGGCTATAACGGGCCACTACAAACTATGTCTGTAGCGGGCCGTCCTCGGGCCCAAATTCCTTTGTTTTGGGGCCCGAAAACCACTATTTCGGCCCATGGATTTGATTGTGTGCTTGCGCACTTGGGCTTCAAATGGACGTTCGTGGCGGCATCGGTTGACCCACGGGGCCCATAATATATCAGATCGAAGCTGACTCAGAGGGCTACAGTACGGGCTCTAAAGCCCATCTATAACGATTTGTCTTTGGGCCTAAAAACCCATGTTTAGGCCCATGGATTTGATAGAGTGGGCTTGGGCACTTGGGCTTCAAATGGACGTTCGTGGCGGCATCGGTTGACCCACGGGGCCCATAATATATTAGATCGAAGCTGACTCAGAGGGCTACAGTGCGGGCTCAAAAGCCCATCTATAGCGATTTGTCTTTGGGCCCAAAAACCCATGTTTAAGCCCATGGATTTGATAGAGTGGGCTTGGGCACTTGGGCTTCAAATGGACGTTCGTGGTGGCATCGGTTGACCCACGGGTCCCATAATATATCAGATCGAACCTGACTCCGAGGGCTACAGTGCGGGCTATAAAGCCCATCTATAGCAATTTGTATTTGGGCCCAAAAACCCATGTGTAGGCCCATGGATTTGATAGAGTGGGCTTGCGCACTTGGGCTTCAAATGGACGTTCGTGGCGGCATCGGTTGACCCATGGGGCCCATAGTATATCAAATCGAAGCTGACTCCGAGGGCTATAACGTGCCGCTACAAATTGTGTCTGTAGCGGGCCGTCCTCGGGGCCAAATTCCTTTTTTTGGGGCCCGAAATCCACTATTTCGGCCCATGGATTTGATTGTGGGCTTGCGCACTTGGGCTTCAAATGGACGTTCGTGGCGGCATCGGTTGACCCATGGGGCCCATAATGTATCAGATCGAAGCTGACTCAGAGGGCTACAGTGCGGGCTCTAAAGCCCATCTATAGCAATTTGTCTTTGGGCCCAAAAACCCATGTTTAGGCCCATGGATTTGATAGAGTGGGCTTGGGCACTTGGGCTTCAAATGGACGTTCGTGATGGCATCGGTTGACCCACGGGGCCCATAGTATATCAGATCGAAGCTGACTCAGAGGGCTACAGTGCCGACTCTAAAGCCCATCTATAGCGATTTGTCTTTGGGCCCAAAAACCCATGTTTAGGCCCATGGATTTGATAGAGTGGGTTGGGAACTTGGGCTTCAAATGGACGTTCGTGGTGGCATCGGTTGACCCACGGGGCCCATAATATATCAAATCGAAGCTGACTCCGAGGGCTACAGTACGGGCTATAAAGCCCATCTATAGCGATTTGTCTTTGGGCCCAAAAACCCATGTGTAGGCCCATGGATTTGATAGCGTGGGCTTGCACACTTGGGCTTCAAATGGACGTTCGTGGCGGCATCGGTTGACACACGGGGCCCATAATATATCAAATCGAAGCTAACTCCGAGGGCTATAACGGGGCACTACAAACTGTGTCTGTAGCGGGCCGTCCTCGGGCCCAAATTCCTTTGTTTTGGGGCCCGAAAACCACTATTTCGGCCCATGGATTTCATTTTGGGCTTGCGCACTTGTGCTTCAAATGGACGTTCGTGGCGGCATCGGTTGACCCACGGGGCCCATAATATATCAGATCAAAGCTGAATCAGAGGGCTACAGTGCGGGCTCTAAAGCCCATCTATAACGATTTGTCTTTGGGCCCAAAAACCCATGTTTAGGCCCATGGATTTGATAGAGTGGGCTTGGGCACTTGGGCTTCAAATGGACGTTCGTGGCGGCATCGGTTGACCCACGGGGCCCATAATATATCAGATCGAAGATGACTCAGAGGGCTACAGTGCGGGCTCAAAAGCCCATCTATAGCGATTTGTCTTTGGGCCCAAAAACCCATGTTTAAGCCCATGGATTTGATAGAGTGGGCTTGGGCACTTGGGCTTCAAATGGACGTTCGTGGTGGCATCGGTTGGCCCACGGGGCCCATAATATATCAAATCGAACCTGACCCCGAGGGATACAGTGCGGGCTATAAAGCCCATCTATAGCGATTTGTCTTTGGGCCCAAAAACCCATGTGTAGGCCCATGGATTTGATAGAGTGGGCTTGCGCACTTGGGCTTCAAATGGACGTTCGTGGCGGCATCGGTTGACCCATGGGGCCCATAGTATATCAAATCGAAGCTGACTCCGAGGGCTATAACGGGCGGCTAGAAATTGTGTCTGTAGCTGTCACGACCCAAAACAGGGGCCATGACCGGCGCTAGGGAACGGGAATTCTTTCGAATCCGGAACCCGTAGCAAGCCTAAAAATAAAATAAATATGCAATAATAACCATAAAAATATAATATTTATGCAGCGAAAAATAAAAATCATAAATATTGCAATATCATCCATATCAACTGGATTTAATTCAAAACTCATCACATCGCATATATAATCTCATAAATGTATAATCTTTATACAACTCTTTAAAACAAATACTTTAATTCACAACTACTGAAAATCACAACTACTGCAGTGTCTAGATAAAATAAATAAGACTCAAGTAGACAATTTACATAAAGAAGCCGGGGCGGAAGAAATCCGGTGTATCGACCTGCTACTGAGGTCTGAGGAAGTTGACTCTCCTGAAAAATAGTCAACGGAGGGGAGTCAGACCTCACTGAGTGAATTACTATAATATATATACATACACTCTAAGTGATAATGCATACAGTCAACAGTATATGAGTAATATGTATATATACAGGCAAGTTCATACAGATGCAGAAAAATCATTTTATATATTTTGTCTGAAAATCAACTTTTATGAAGGATCACATAGAACCCTAGAATATCGCAACCTCAGAAAATAGTGTTAAACAACACTCTAGCCATACAGGCTCACTGATTCCAAATATATCCACTTAATCCATATGGACAGTAGACTGACCCCGAGACACTAAGTCAACCGAGCTCCAGCAGTCTGACTGCCAGTGTGATTGGCCCCGAGACACTTGGTCAACCGAGCTCCAGCAATCACACCCACAAACCACATCTCACATATATCAATAATCATAATCAAATCGATATCCACAAATAGTCAGTAATAAAGCCTAAATACTATAGGCGTACCGGTACGTACTCGGTCCTAGTGCTGCCCACTAGGTAGCACGTTCTATTGATATCCTTCATTCTTAAATATAAAACATTCATTCACAAAAATAAATGATGCATGGATATAAATGAAATAGCAATATAAACCATATATATACCGAAAATATACCAAAAATAAACCAGGTATATTTTGAGTATATATATGTCAAATAAATCCAATCAAATCATGAATTAAACTAAAAATATATTTAAAAACATTTTAAATATATTTTATTAATAAAACATGTATATAATTTATTATATACCAAAAATATACCAAAAATATACTTGAATATAAATCATGTTATTTATGCATATTTAGTCAAAATAAAACATGCATTTTCTAAATCATGCATCCTAAGCATATATATATAATATAGTAACTCACCTAATGCGCTCCACGAGACAGGTCCGACGGGCCTGGTCCACTAACCCTCGGTCTCGGCGCAACTAAACAAGAAATAATTAATCGACATCAGAATAAACCTAACAGAAATCCTAGAATTCAATCTAGAGTATTAAAATACGGAAACAGAATTAGGGTTCGACTGGACATCACGTTTTACGAGAATTCTACCGGAAATCCGGCAGAACCTCCCCTGTAAAACGGACATCTCTCTACTCAAAAGAGTAGAGCCGACCCTGTAAAGAAATACACTTCAAAAATAAACACCACAATCAATCACAACCCCTCGGTCGGACTCCAGACTACAATCTGTCGACCGGGGTCCACAAACACAGAATATATATTCAAATATACCAAAAATATCCTTAAATCATAAAAATACATTTCATAGGTAGAAATTACATAATTAACCTTGAAACACTGTAAAAACCGATTAAAACTCATTTTATTAGAAAAACCGTATATTATATATATAATTGAAAATAATTCCCAAAAATAGTTTTAATTAGTTAAAAATACTAAATAATTTGTAGAAATCATTTTTATACCTTAAATAAATATTAAAACCAATTAAATTACATTTTTAGACAATTTAGGGTAAAATTACCAAAATACCCCTATATATATATATATATACCTAAATTACTTCAAAAATTCACCAAAAATCATACAATTATCCAAAATTAATTTTCTCAACATATTTATCAATAATATCAATAATTAAACTCAATTAACCAATTAAATTCAATTTAAAACACAATTAACTTAATTTTCCAAAATCACCTAAACTTCAATAATTAAAAATAAATACTTAGAAATTCCTAAAAATTCCAAATAAATTTCTATAATTCATTTCAACACCTAATTCAACCATAAACTCCAATTTCATAATTTAAATAATTAATTTCCGAAAATTAGAAAATAATATTAAAATATTCAAAAATACCCAAAAATCCAAACAATCTCCAAAAATTCTACAAAAATTCATACATGAAGATTAAACTACCAGGAACAACATTTGTGAAGGAAGTTTCCATGAATCATCCAAATTGAAGCTCAAAAAAATCGAAAACCAAAAGTGGCCGAAAACTTCAAATCAAAACCTAAGCAATTCTAGACCATTTTAGCTCAAACCAAAGCTAGAATAACACTCACCAGAGCTCAAGGAGAAGATAGAGACCGACGGTGTCGAAAACGGTGGCCGGAGGAGGGAGAAACGACGGTGAGAAGAAATGGTGGTCCGGCGCCCGCGCGGGAGAAGAAAGAAGAAGAAGAAGAAAAAGAAAAAGAAAGAAAAAGGAAAGAGAAAGAAAAAGAAAAAGAAAGAAAAAGGAAAAAAAAAAAGAAAAAGAAAAAAAATAAAATAAAATAAAATAATTAAATATTAATAAATAATTAATAATAAAATAATAAATTTTAATAATTTAATAATAAATAAAATAATCAAATAATAATAAATAAATAATAAAATATTAGGGTAATAATAAACCCTAATTAAATAAATATACACACAGGCTTTATTTAATAATTTAAAAATATGTACGAGTTCATGCAAACCCGTAAATACATTTAAAATAATTAATAATACATTGTTTACGTGAAAATTTCCCCGAAAATGAAAGTCCCGGGAAAATTTTACGTAAAATACTGAAAATAATAGACAGTAATTAAAATAGGTTTAAAATACATATTAACTCATAAAAATATCGTATAATGCATAAAAATTATTGACACTGTATATCCCGGTACAGTGTAAAAATATTTTAAAAACACGGGATATTACAGTAGCGGGCCGTCCTCGGGCCCAAATTCCTTTGTTTTGGGGCCCGAAAACCACTATTTCGGCCCATGGATTTGATTGTGGGCTTGGGCACTTGGGCTTCAAATGGACGTTCGTGGCGGCATCGGTTGACCCACGGGGCCCATAATATATCAGATCGAAGCTGACTCAGAGGGCTACAGTGCGGGCTCTAAAACCCATCTATAGAGATTTGTCTTTGGGCCCAAAAACCCATGTTTGGGCCCATGGATTTGATAGAGTGGGCTTGGGCACTTGGGCTTCAAATGGACGTTCGTGGCGGCATCGGTTGAGCCACGGGGCCCATAATATATCAGATCGAAGCTGACTCAGAGGGCTACAGTACAGGCTCTAAAGCCCATCTATAGCGATTTGTCTTTGGGCCCAAAAACCCATGTTTAGGCCCATGGATTTGATAGAGTCGGCTTGGGCACTTGGGCTTCAAATGGACGTTCGTGGTGGCATCGGTTGACCCACGGGGCCCATAATATATCAAATCGAAGCTGACTCCGAGGGCTACAGTGCGGGCTATAAAGCCAATCTATAGCAATTTGTCTTTGGGCCCAAAAACCCATGTGTAAGCCCATGGATTTGATAGAGTGGGCTTGCACACTTGGGCTTCAAATGGACGTTCGTGGCGGCATCGGTTGACCCACGGGGCCCATAATATATCAAATCGAAGCTGAATCAGAGGGCTATAACGGGCCGCTACAAACTACATCTTTAGCGGGCCGTCCTCGGGCCCAAATTCCTTTGTTTTGGGGCCCGAAAACCACTATTTCGGCCCATGGATTTGATTGTAGGCTTGCGCACTTGGGCTTCAAATGGACGTTCGTGGCGGCATCAGTTGACCCACGGGGCCCATAATATATCAGATCGAAGCTGACTCAGAGGGCTACAGTGCGGGCTCTAAAGCCCATCTATAGCGATTTGTCTTTGGGCCCAAAAACCCATGTTTAGGCCCATGGATTTGATAGAGTCGGCTTGGGCACTTGGGCTTCAAATGGACGTTCGTAGCAGCATCGATTGACCCACGGGGCCCATAATATATCAGATCGAAGCTGACTCAGAGGGCTACAGTGCGGGCTCTAAAGCCCATCTATAGCGATTTGTCTTTGGGCCCAAAAACCCATGTTTAGGCCCATGGATTTGATAGAGTTGGCTTGGGCACTTGGGCTTCAACTGGACGTTCGTAGCGGCATCGGTTGACCCACGGGGCCCATATTATATCAGATCGAAGCTGACTCAGAGGGCTACAGTGCGGGCTCTAAAGCCCATCTATAGCGATTTGTCTTTGGGCCCAAAAACCCATGTTTAGGCCCATGGATTTGATAGAGTGGGCTTGGGCACTTGGGCTTCAAATGGACGTTCGTGGTGGCATCGGTTGACGCACGGTGCCCATAATATATCAAATCGAACCTGACTCCGAGGGCTACAGTGCGGGCTATAAAGCCCATCTATAGCGATTTGTCTTTGGGCCCAAAAACCCATGTGTAGGCCCATGGATTTGATAGAGTGGGCTTGCGCACTTGGGCTTCAAATGGACGTTCGTGGCGGCATCGGTTGACCCACGGGGCCCATAATATATTTTGGGGCCCAAAAACCACTATTTCGGCCCATGGATTTGATTGTGGGCTTGCGCACTTGGGCTTCAAATGGACGTTCGGGGAGGCATCGGTTGACCCACGGGGCCCATAATATATCAGATCGAAGCTGACTCAGAGGGCTATATTGCGGGCTCTAAAGCCCATCTATAGAGATTTGTCTTTGGGCCCAAAAACCCATGTTTAGGCCTATGGATTTGATAGAGTCGGCTTGGGCACTTGGGCTTCAAATGGACGTTCGTGGCGGCATCGGTTGACCCACGGGGCCCATAATATATCAGATCGAAGCTGACTCAGAGGGCTACAGTGCGGACTCTAAAGCCCATCTATAGCGATTTGTCTTTGGGCCCAAAAACCCATGTTTAGGCCCATGGATTTGATAGAGTGGGTTGGGAACTTGGGCTTCAAATGGACGTTCGTGGTGGCATCGGTTGACCCACGAGGCCCATAATATATCAAATCGAAGCTGACTCCGAGGGCTACAGTACGAGCTATAAAGCCCATCTATAGCTATTTGTCTTTGGGCCCAAAAACCCATGTGTAGGCCCATGGATTTGATAGAGTGAGCTTGCACACTTGGGCTTCAAATGGACGTTCGTGGCGGCATCGGTTGACCCACGGGGCCCATAATATATCAAATCGAAGCTAACTCCGAGGGCTATAACGGGCCACTACAAACTGTGTCTGTAGCGGGCCGTCCTATGGCCCAAATTCCTTTGTTTTGGGGCCCAAAAACCACTATTTCGGCCCATGGATTTGATTGTGGGCTTGCGCACTTGGGCTTCAAATGGACGTTCGTGGCGGCATCGGTTGACCCACGGGGCCCATAATATATCAGATCGAAGCTGACTCAGAGGGCTACAGTACGGCCTCTAAAGCCCATCTATAGCGATTTGTCTTTGGGCCCAAAAACCCATGTTTAGGCCCATGGATTTGATAGAGTCGGCTTGGGCACTTGGGCTTCAAATGGACGTTCGTGGCGGCATCGGTTGACCCACGGGGCCCATAATATATCAGATCGAAGCTGACTCAAAGGGCTACAGTACGGGCTCTAAAGCCCATCTATAGCGATTTGTCTTTGGGACCAAAAACCCATGTTTAGGCCCATGGATTTGATAGAGTGGGCTTGGGCACTTGGTCTTCAAATGGACGTTCGTGGCGGCATCGGTTGACCCATGGGGCCCATAATATATCATATCGAAGCTGCCTCAGAGGGCTACAGTGCGGGCTCTAAAGCCCATCTATAGCGATTTGTCTTTGGGCCCAAAAACCCATGTGTTAGGCCCATGGATTTGATAGAGTGGGCTTGGGCACTTGGGCTTCAAATGGACGTTCGTGGTGGCTTCGGTTGACCCATAGGGCCCATAATATATCAAATCGAACCTGACTCCGAGGGCTACAGTGCGGGCTATAAAGCCCATCTATAGCGATTTGTCTTTGGGCCCAAAAACCCATGTGTAGGCCCATGGATTTGATAGAGTGGGCTTGCGCACTTGGGCTTCAAAGGGACGTTCGTGGCGGCATCGGTTGACCCACGGGGCCCATAATATATCAAATCGAAGCTGACTCCGAGAGCTATATCAGGCCGCTACAAACTATGTCTGTAGCGGGCCGTCCTCGGGCCCAAATTCCTTTATTTTGGGGCTCGAAAACCACTATTTCGGCCCATGGATTTGATTGTGGGCTTGCGCACTTGGGCGTCAAATGGACGTTCGTGGCGGCATCGGTTGACCCACGGGGCCCATAATATCTCAGATCGAAGCTGACTCAGAGGGCTACAGTGCGGGCTCTAAAACCCATCTATAGAGATTTTTCTTTGGGCCCAAAAACCCATGTTTAGGCCCATGGATTTGATAGAGTGGGCTTGGGCACTTGGGCTTCAAATGGACGTTCGTGGCGGCATCGGTTGACCCACGGGGCCCATAATATATCAGATCGAAGCTGACTCAAAGGGCTACAGTACAGGCTCTAAAGCCCATCTATAGCGATTTGTCTTTGGGCCCAAAAACCCATGTTTAGGCCCATGGATTTGATAGAGTGGGCTTGGGCACTTGGGCTTCAAACGGACGTTCGTGGTGGCATCGGTTGACCCACGGGGCCCATAATATATCAAATCGAAGCTGACTCCGAGGGCTACAGTGTGGGCTATAAAGCCCATCTATAGCAATTTGTCTTTGGGCCCAAAAACCCATGTGTAAGCCCATGGATTTGATAGAGTGGGCTTGCACACTTGGGCTTTAAATGGACGTTCGTGGCGGCATCGGTTGACCCACGGGGCCCATAATATATCAAATCGAAGCTGAATCAGAGGGCTATAACGGGCCGCTACAAACTACATCTTTAGCGGGCCGTCCTCGGGCCCAAATTCCTTTGTTTTGGGGCCCGAAAACCACTATTTCGGCCCATGGATTTGATTGTAGGCTTGCGCACTTGGGCTTCAAATGGACGTTCGTGGCGGCATCGGTTGACCCACGGGGCCCATAATATATCAGATCGAAGCTGACTCAGAGGGCTACAGTGCGGACCCTAAAGCCCATCTATAGCGATTTGTCTTTGGGCCCAAAAACCCATGTTTAGGCCCATGGATTTGATAGAGTCGGCTTGGGCACTTGGGCTTCAAATGGACGTTCGTAGCGGCATCGGTTGACCCACGGGGCCCATAATATATCAGATCGAATCTGACTCAGAGGGCTACAGTGCGGGCTCTAAAGCCCATCTATAGCGATTTGTCTTTGGGCCCAAAAACCCATGTTTAGGCCCATGGATTTGATATAGTCGGCTTGGGCACTTGGGCTTCAAATGGACGTTCGTAGCGGCATCGGTTGACCCACGGGGCCCATATTATATCAGATCGAACCTGACTCAGAGGGCTACAGTGCGGGCTCTAAAGCCCATCTATAGCGATTTGTCTTTGGGCCCAAAACCCATGTTTAGGCCCATGGATTTGATAGAGTGGGCTTGGGCACTTGGGCTTCAAATGGACGTTCGTGGTGGCATCGGTTGACGAACGGGGCCCATAATATATCAAATCGAACCTGACTCCGAGGGCTACAGTGCGGGCTATAAAGCCCATCTATAGCGATTTGTCTTTGGGCCCAAAAACCCATGTGTAGGCCCATGGATTTGATAGAGTGGGCTTGCGCACTTGGGCTTCAAATGGACGTTCGTGGCGGCATCGGTTGACCCACGGGGCCCATAATATATCAGATCGAAGCTGACTCAAAGGGCTACAGTACAGGCTCTAAAGCCCATCTATAGCGATTTGTCTTTGGGCCCAAAAACCCATGTTTAGGCCCATGGATTTGATAGAGTGGGCTTGGGCACTTGGGCTTCAAACGGACGTTCGTGGTGGCATCGGTTGACCCACGGGGCCCATAATATATCAAATCGAACCTGACTCCGAGGGCTACAGTGCGGGCTATAAAGCCCATCTATAGCAATTTGTCTTTGGGCCCAAAAACCCATGTGTAAGCCCATGGATTTGATAGAGTGGGCTTGCACACTTGGGCTTCAAATGGACGTTCGTGGCGGCATCGGTTGACCCACGGGGCCCATAATATATCAAATCGAAGCTGAATCAGAGGACTATAACGGGCCGCTACAAACTACATTTGTAGCGGGCCGTCCTCGAGCCCAAATTCCTTTGTTTTGGGGTCCGAAAACCACTGTTTCGGCCCATGGATTTGATTGTAGGCTTGCGCACTTGGGCTTCAAATGGACGTTCGTGGCGGCATCGGTTGACCCACGAGGCCCATAATATATCAGATCGAAGCTGACTCAGAGGGTTACAGTGCGGGCTCTAAAGCCTATCTATAGCGATTTGTCTTTGGGCTCAAAAACCCATGTTTAGGCCCATGGATTTGATAGAGTCGGCTTGGGCACTTGGGCTTCAAATGGACGTTCGTAGCGGCATCGGTTGACCCACGGGACCCATAATATATCAGATCGAAGCTGACTTAGAGGGCTACAGTACGGGCTCTAAAGCCCATCTATAGCGATTTGTCTTTGGGCCCAAAAACCCATGTTTAGGCCCATGGATTTGATAGAGTGGGCTTGGGCACTTGGGCTTCAAATGGACGTTCGTGGTGGCATCGGTTAACGCACGGGGCCCATAATATATCAAATAGAAACCTGACTCCGAGGGCTACAGTGTGGGCTATAAAGCCCATCTATAGCGATTTGTCTTTGGGCCCAAAAACCCATGCGTAGGCCCTTGGATTTGATAGAGTGAGCTTGCACACTTGGGCTTCAAATGGACGTTCGTGGCGGCATCGGTTGACCCACGGGGTCCATAATATATCAAATCGAAGCTAACTCCAAGGGCTATAACGGGCCGCTACAAACTGTGTCTGTAGCGGGCCGTCCTCGGGCCCAAAATCCTTTGTTTTGGGGCCCGAAAACCACTTTTTCGGCCCATGGATTTGATTGTGGGCTTGCGCACTTGGGCTTCAAATGGACGTTCGTGGCGGCATCGGCTGACCCACGGGGCCCATAATATATCAGATCGAAGCTGACTCAGAGGGCTACAGTGCAGGCTCTAAAGCCCATCTATAGCGATTTGTCTTTGGGCCCAAAAACCCATGTTTAGGCCCATGGATTTGATAGAGTGGGCTTGGGCACTTGGGCTTCAAATGGACGTTCGTGGCGGCATCGGTTGACCCATTGGGCCCATAATATATCAGATCGAAGCTGACTCAGAGGGCTACAGTGCGGGCTCTAAAGTCCATCTATAGCGATTTGTCTTCGGGCCCAAAAACCCATGTTTAAGCCCATGGATTTGATAGAGTGGGCTTGGGCACTTGGGCTTCAAATGGACGTTCGTGGTGGCATCGGTTGACCCACGGGGCCCATAATATGTCAAATCGAACCTGACTCCGAGGGCTACATTGCGGGCTATAAAACCCATATATAGCGATTTGTCTTTGGGCCTAAAAACCCATATGTAGGCCCATGGATTTGATAGAGTGGGCTTGCGCACTTGGGCTTCAAATGGGCGTTCGTGGCGGCATCGGCTGACCCATGGGGCCCATAGTATAACAAATCGAAGCTGACTCCGAGGGCTATAACGGGCCAGTATAAATTGTGTCTGTAGCGGGCCGTCCTCGGGCCCAAATTCCTTTGTTTTGGGGCCCGAAAACCACTATTTCGGCCCATGGATTTGATTGTGGGCTTGCGCACTTGGGCTTCAAATGGACGTTCGTGGCGGCATCGGTTGACCCACGGGGCCCATAATATATCAGATCGAAGCTGACTCAGAAGGGTACAGTACGGGCTCTAAAGCCCATCTATAGCGATTTGTCTTTGCTCCCAAAAACCCATGTTTAGGCCCATGGATTTGATGGAGTGGGCTTGGGCACTTGGGATTCAAATGGATGTTCGTGGCGGCATCGGTTGACCCACGGGGCCCATAATATATCAGATCGAAGCTGACTCAGAGGGCTATAGTACGGGCTCTAAAGCCCATCTATAGCGATTTGTCTTTGGGCCCAAAAACCCATGTTTAAGCCCATGGATTTGATAGAGTGGGCTTGGGCACTTGGGCTTCAAATGGACGTTCGTGGTGGTATCGGTTGACCCACGGGGCCCATAATATATCAAATCGAACCTGAGTCCGAGGGCTACAGTGCGGGCTATAAAGCCCATCTATAGCGATTTGTCTTTGGGCCCAAAAACCCATGTGTAGGCCCATGGATTTGATAGAGTGGGCTTGCGCACTTGGGCTTCAAATGGACGTTCGTGGCGGCATCGGTTGACCCATGGGGCCCATAGTATATCAAATCGAAGCTGACACCGAGGGCTATAACGGGCCACTACAAATTGTGTCTGTAGCGGGCCGTCCTCAGGCCCAAATTCCTTTATTTTGGGGCCCGAAAACCACTATTTCGGCCCATGGATTTGATTGTGGGCTTGCGCACTTGGGCTTCAAATGGACGTTCGTGGCGGCATCGGTTGACCCACGGGGCCCATAATATATCAGATCGAAGCTGACTCAGAGGGCTATAGTGCGGGCTCTAAATCCCATCTATAGCGATTTGTCTTTGGGCCTAAAAACCCATGTTTATGCCCATGGATTTGATAGAGTGGGCTTGGGCACTTGGTCTTCAAATGGACGTTCGTGGCGGCATCGGTTGACCCACAGGGCCCATAATATATCATATCGAAGCTGACTCAGAGGGCTACAGTGCAGGCTCTAAAGCCCATCTATAGCGATTTGTCTTTGGGCCCAAAAACCCATGTTTAGGCCCATGGATTCGATAGAGTGGGCTTGGGCACTTGGGCTTCAAATGGACGTTTGTGGTGGCATCGGTTGACCCACAGGGCCCATAATATATCAAATTGAACCTGACTCCGAGGGCTACAGTGCGGGCTATAAAGCCCATCTATAGCGATTTGTCTTTGGGCCCAAAAACCCATGTGTAGGCCCATGGATTTGATAGAGTGGGCTTGCGCACTTGGAATTCAAATGGACGTTCGTGGCGGCATCGGTTGACCCACGGGGCGCATAATATATCAAATTGAAGCTGACTCCAAGGGATATAACGGGCCGCTATAAACTGTGTCTGTAGCGGGCCGTCCTCGGGCCCAAATTCCTTTGTTTTGGGGCTCGAAAACCACTATTTCGGCCCATGGATTTGATTGTAGGCTTGCGCACTTGGGCTTCAAATGGACGTTCCTGGCGGCATCGGTTGACCCACGGGGCCCATAATATATCAGATCGAAGCTGACTTAGAGGGCTACAGTGCGGGCTCTAAAGCCCATCTATAGCGATTTGTCTTTGGGCCCAAAAACCCATGTTTAGGCCCATGGATTTGATAGAGTCGGCTTGGGCACTTGGGCTTCAAATGGACGTTCGTAGCGGCATCGGTTGACCCACGGGGCCCACAATATATCAGATCGAAGCTGGCTCAGAGGGCTACAGTGCGGGCTCTAAAGCCCATCTATAGCGATTTGTCTTAGGGCCCAAAAACCCATGTTTAGGCCCATGGATTTGATAGAGTGGGCTTGGGCACTTGGGCTTCAAATGGACGTTCGTGGTGGCATCGGTTGACCCACGGGGCCCATAATATATCAAATCGAAGCTGACTCCGAGGGCTACAGTGTGGGCTATAAATCCCATCTATAGCGATTTGTCTTTGGGCCCAAAAACCCATGTGTAGGCCCATGGATTTGATAGAGTGGGCTTGCGCATTTGGGCTTCAAATGGACGTTCGTGGTGGCATCGGTTGACCCACGGGGCCCATAATATATCAAATTGAACCTGACTCCGTGGGCTACAGTGCGGGCTATAAAGCCCATCTATAGCGATTTGACTTTAGGCCCAAAAACCCATGTGTAGGCCCATGGATTTGATAGAGTGGGCTTGCGCACTTGGGCTTCAAATGGACGTTCGTGGCGGCATCGGTTGAACCACGGGCTCCATAATATATCAGATCGAAGCTGACTCAGAGGGCTACAGTGCGGGCTCTAAAGCCCATCTATAGCGATTTGTCTTTGGGCCCAGAAACCCATGTTTAGGCCCATGGATTTGATAGAGTGGGCTTGGGCACTTGGGCTTCAAATGGACATTCGTGGTGGCATCGGTTGACCCACGGGGCTCATAATATATCAAATCGAACCTGACTCTGAGGGCTACAGTGCGGGCTATAAAGTCCATCTACAGCGATTTGTCTTTAGGCCCAAAAACCCATGTGTAGGCCCATGGATTTGATAGAGTGGGCTTGCGCACTTGGGCTTCAAATGGACGTTCGTGGCGGCATCGGTTGACCCACGGGGCCCATAATATATCAAATCGAAGCTGACTCCGAGGGCTATAACTGGCCGCTACAAACTACGTCTGTAGCGGGCCGTCCTCGGGCCCAAATTCCTTTGTTTAGGGGCCCGAAAACCACTATTTTGTCCCATGGATTTGATTGTGGGCTTGCGCACTTGGGCTTCAAATGGACGTTCGTGGCGGCATCGGTTGACCCACGGGGCCCATAAAATATCAGATCGAAGCTGACTCAGAGGGCTACAGTACGGGCTCTAAAGCCCATCTATAGAGATTTGTCTTTGAGCCCAAAAACCCATGTGTAGGCCCATGGATTTGATAGAGTGGGCTTGGGCACTTGGGCTTCAAATGGACGTTCGTGGTGGCATCGGTTGACCCACGGGGCCCATAACATATCAAATCGAACCTGACTCGGAGGGCTACAGTACGGGCTATAAAGCCCATCTATAGCGATTTGTCTTTGGGCCCAAAAACCCATGTGTAGGCCCATGGATTTGATAGAGTGGGCATTTGATAGAGTGGGCTTGCGCACTTGGGCTTGAAATGGACGTTCGTGGCGGCATCGGTTGACCCACGGGGGCCCATAATATATCAAATCGAAGCTGACTCCGAGGGCTATAACTGACCACTATAAACTGCGTCTATAGCGGGCCGTCCTCGGGCCCAAATTCCTTTGTTTTGGGGCCCGAAAACCACTATTTCGGCCCATGGATTTGATTGTGGGCTTGCGCACTTGGGCTTCAAATGGACGTTCGTGGCGGCATCGGTTGACCCACGGGGCCCATAATATATCAAATCGAAGCTGACTTAGAGGGCAACAGTGCGGGCTCTAAAGACCATCTATAGCGATTTGTCTTTGGGCCCAAAAACCCATGTTTAGGCCCATGGATTTGATAGAGTGGGCTTGGGCACTTGGGCTTCAAGATGGACGTTCGTGGCGGCATCGGTTGACCCACGGGGCCCATAATATATCAGATCGAAGCTGACTCAGAGGGCCACAGTGCGGGCTCTAAAGCCCATCTATAGCGATTTGTCTTTGGGCCCAAAAACCCATGTTTAGGCCCATGGATTTGATAGAGTGGGCTTGGGCACTTGGGCTTCAAATGGACGTTCGTGGCGGCATCGGTTGAACCACGGGGTCCATAATATATCAGATCGAAGCTGACTCAGAGGGCTACAGTGTGGGCTCTAAAGTCCATCTATAGCGATTTGTCTTTGGGCCCAAAAACCCATGTTAGGCCCATGGATTTGATAGAGTGGGCTTGGGCACTTGGGCTTCAAATGGACGTTCGTGGTGGCATCGGTTGACCCACGGGGCCCATAATATATCAAATCGAACCTGACTCGGAGGGCTACAGTGCGGGCTATAAGCCCATCTATAGCGATTTGTCTTTAGGCCGAAAAAACCCATGTGTAGGGCCAATGGATTTGATAGAGTGGGCTTGCGCACTTGGGCTTCAAATGGACGTTCGTGGCGGCATCGGTTGACCCACGGGGCCCATCATATATCGAATCGAAGCTGACTCCGAGGGCTATAACTGGCCACTACAAACAGCGTCTGTAGCGGGCCGTCCTCGGGCCCAAATTCCTTTGTTTTGGGGCCCGAAAACCACTATTTCGGCCCATGGATTTGATTGTGGGCTTGCGCACTTGGGCTTCAAATGGACGTTCGTGGCGGCATCGGTTGACCCACGGGGCCATAATATATCAGATCGAAGCTGACTCAAAGGGCTACAGTACAGGCTCTAAAGCCCATCTATAGCGATTTGTCTTTGGGCTAAAAAACGCATGTTTAGGCCCATGGATTTGATAGAGTGGGCTTGGGCACTGGGCTTCAAACGGACGTTCGTGGTGGCATCGGTAGACCCACGGGGCCCATAATATATCAAATCGAAGCTGACTCTGAGGGCTACAGTGCGAACTATAAAGCCCATCTATAGCAATTGTCTTTGGGTCCAAAAACCCATGTGTAAGCCCATGGATTTGATAGAGTGGGCTTGCACACTTGGGCTAGACATGGACGTTCGTGGCGGCATCGGTTGACCCACGGGGCCCATAATATATCAAATCGAAGCTGAATCAGAGGACTATAACGGGCCGCTACAAACTACATCTGTAGCGGGCCGTCCTCGGGCCCAAATTCCTTTGTTTTGGGGTGCCGAAAACCACTGTTTCGGCCCATGGATTTGATTGTAGGCTGCGCACTTGGGCTTCAAATGGACGTTCGTGGCGGGCATCGGTTGACCCACGTGGCCCATAATATATCAGATCGAAGCTAACTCAGAGGGTTACAGTGCGGGCTCTAAAGCCCATCTAAGCGATTTGTCTTTGGGCTCAAAAACCCATGTTTAGGCCCATGGATTTGATAGAGTGGGCTTGCGCACTTGGGCTTCAAATGGACGTTCGTGGCGGCATCGGATGACCCACGGGGCCCATAACATATCAGATCGAAGCTGACTCAGAGGGCTATAGTGCGGGCTCTAAAGCCCATCTATAGCGATTTGTCCTTTGCTCCCAAAAACCCATGTTTAGGCCCATGGATTTGATGGAGTGGGCTTGGGCACTTGGGATTCAAATGGATGTTCGTGGCGGCATCGGTTGACCCACGGGGCCCATAATATATCAGATCGAAGCTGACTCAGAGGGCTATAGTACGGGCTCTAAAGCCATCTATAGCGATTTGTCTTTGGGCCCAAAAACCCATGTTTAAGCCCATGGATTTGAGAGAGTGGGCTTGGGCACTTGGGGCTTCAAAAATGGACGTTCGTGGTGGTATCGGTTGACCCACGGGGCCCATAATATATCAAATCGAACCTGAGTCCGAGGGCTACAGTGCGGGCTATAAAGCCCATCTATAGCGATTTGTCTTTGGGCCCAAAAACCCATGTGTAGGCCCATGGATTTGATAGAGTGGGCTTGCGCACTTGGGCTTCAAATGGACGTTCGTGGCGGCATCGGTTGACCCACGGGGCCCATCATATATCGAATCGAAGCTGACTCCGAGGGCTATAACTGGCCACTACAAACAGCGTCTGTAGCGGGCCGTCCTCGGGCCCAAATTCATTTGTTTTGGGGCCCGAAAACCACTATTTCGGCCCATGGATTTGATTGTGGGCTTGCGCACTTGGGCTTCAAATGGACGTTCGTGGCGGCATCGGTTGACCCACGGGGCCCTAATATATCAGATCGAAGCTGACTCAAAGGGCTACAGTACAGGCTCTAAAGCCCATCTATAGCGATTTGTCTTTGGGCTCAAAAACCCATGTTTAGGCCCATGGATTTGATAGAGTGGGCTTGGGCACTTGGGCTTCAAACGGACGTTCGTGGTGGCATCGGTTGGACCCACGGGGCCCATAATATATCAAATCGAAGCTGACTCTGAGGGCTACAGTGCGAACTATAAAGCCCATCTATAGCAATTTGTCTTGGGCCCAAAAACCCATGTGTAAGCCCATGGATTTGATAGAGTGGGCTTGCACACTTGGGCTAGAAATGGACGTTCGTGGCGGCATCGGTTGACCCACGGGGCCCATAATATATCAAATCGAAGCTGAATCAGAGGACTATAACGGGCCGCTACAAACTACATCTGTAGCGGGCCGTCCTCGGGCCCAAATTCCTTAGTTTTAGGGGTCCGAAAACCACTGTTTCGGCCCATGGATTTGATTGTAGGCTTGCGCACTTGGGCTTCAAATGGACGTTCGTGGCGGCATCGGTTGACCCACGTGGCCCATAATATATCAGATCGAAGCTAACTCAGAGGGTTACAGTGCGGGCTCTAAAGCCCATCTATAGCGATTTGTCTTTGGGCTCAAAAACCCATGTTTAGGCCCATGGATTTGATAGAGTGGGCTTGCGCACTTGGGCTTCAAATGGGACGTTCGTGGCGGCATCGGATGACCCACGGGGCCCATAACATATCAGATCGAAGCTGACTCAGAGGGCTATAGTGCGGGCTCTAAAGCCCATCTATAGCGATTTGTCTTTGCTCCCATAAACCCATGTTTAGGCCCATGGATTTGATGGAGTGGGCTTGGGCACTTGGGATTCAAATGGATGTTCGTGGCGGCATCGGTTGACCCACGGGGCCCATAATATATCAGATCGAAGCTGACTCAGAGGGCTATAGTACGGGCTCTAAAGCCCATCTATAGCGATTTGTCCTTGGGCCCAATAACCCATGTTTAAGCCCATGGATTTGATAGAGTGGGCTTGGGCACTTGGGCTTCAAATGGACGTTCGTGGTGGTATCGGTTGACCCACGGGGCCCATAATATATCAAATCGAACCTGGACTCTGAGGGCTACAGTGCGGGCTATAAAGTCCATCTACAGCGATTTGTCTTTAGGCCCAAAAACCCATGTGTAGGCCCATGGATTTGATAGAGTGGGCTTGCGCACTTGGGCTTCAAATGGACGTTCGTGGCGGCATCGGTTGACCCACGGGGCCCATAATATATCAAATCGAAGCTGACTCCGAGGGCTATAACTGGCCGCTACAAACTACGTCTGTAGCGGGCCGTCCTCGGGCCCAAATTCCTTTGTTTAGGGGCCCGAAAACCACTATTTCGTCCCATGGATTTGATTGTGGGCTTGCGCACTTGGGCTTCAAATGGACGTTCGTGGCGGCATCGGTTGACCCACGGGGCCCATAAAATATCAGATCGAAGCTGACTCAGAGGGCTACAGTACGGGCTCTAAAGCCCATCTATAGAGATTTGTCTTTGAGCCCAAAAACCCATTTTTAGGCCTATGGATTTGATAGAGTCGGCTTGGGCACTTGGGCTTCAAATGGACGTTCGTAGCGGCATCGGTTGACCCACGGGGCCCATAATATATCAGATCGAAGCTGACTCAGAGGGCTACAGTGCGGGCTCTAAAGCCCATCTATAGCGATTTGTCTTTGGGCCCAAAAACCCATGTTTATGCCCATGGATTTGATAGAGTGGGCTTGGGCACTTGGGCTTCAAATGGACGTTCGTGGTGGCATCGGTTGACCCACGGGGCCCATAACATATCAAATCGAACCTGACTCGGAGGGCTACAGTGCGGGCTATAAAGCCCATCTATAGCGATTTGTCTTTGGGCCCAAAAACCCATGTGTAGGCCCCATGGATTTGATAGAGTGGGCTTGCGCACTTGGGCTTGAAATGGACGTTCGTGGCGGCATCGGTTGACCCACGGGGCCCATAATATATCAAATCGAAGCTGACTCCGAGGGCTATAACTGACCGCTATAAACTGCGTCTATAGCGGGCCGTCCTCGGGCCCAAATTCCTTTGTTTTGGGGCCCGAAAACCACTATTTCGGCCCATGGATTTGATTGTGGGCTTGCGCACTTGGGCTTCAAATGGACGTTCGTGGCGGCATCGGTTGACCCACGGGGCCCATAATATATCAAATCGAAGCTGACTTAGAGGGCAACAGTGCGGGCTCTAAAGCCCATCTATAGCGATTTGTCTTTGGGCCCAAAAACCCATGTTTAGGCCCATGGATTTGATAGAGTGGGCTTGGGCACTTGGGCTTCAAATGGACGTTCGTGGCGGCATCGGTTGACCCACGGGGCCCCTTAATATATCAGATCGAAGCTGACTCAGAGGGCCACAGTGCGGGCTCTAAAGCCCATCTATAGCGATTTGTCTTTGGGCCCAAAAACCCATGTTTAGGCCCATGGATTTGATAGAGTGGGCTTGGGCACTTGGGCTTCAAATGGACGTTCGTGGCGGCATCGGTTGAACCACGGGGGTCCATAATATATCAGATCGAAGCTGACTCAGAGGGCTACAGTGTGGGCTCTAAAGTCCATCTATAGCGATTTGTCTTTGGGCCCAAAAACCCATGTTTAGGCCCATGGATTTGATAGAGTGGGCTTGGGCACTTGGGCTTCAAATGGACGTTCGTGGTGGCATCGGTTGACCCACGGGGGCCCATAATATATCAAATCGAACCTGACTCGGAGGGCTACAGTGCGGGCTATAAAGCCCATCTATAGCGATTTGTCTTTAGGCTGAAAAACCCATGTGTAGGCCAATGGATTTGATAGAGTGGGCTTGCGCACTTGGGCTTCAAATGGACGTTCGTGGCGGCATTGGTTGACCCACGGGGCCCATCATATATCGAATCGAAGCTGACTCCGAGGGCTATAACTGGCCACTACAAACAGCGTCTGTAGCGGGCCGTCCTCGGGCCCAAATTCATTTGTTTTGGGGCCCGAAAACCACTATTTTCGGCCCATGGATTTGATTGTGGGCTTGCGCACTTGGGCTTCAAATGGACGTTCGTGGGCGGCATCGGTAGACCCACGGGGCCCATAATATACCAGATCGAAGCTGACTCAAAGGGCTACAGTACAGGCTCTAAAGCCCATCTATAGCGATTTGTCTTTGGGCTCAAAAAACCCATGTTTAGGCCCATGGATTTGATAGAGTGGGCTTGGGCACTTGGGCTTCAACGGACGTTCGTGGTGGCATCGGTTGACCCACGGGGCCCATAATATATCAAATCGAAGCTGACTCTGAGGGCTACAGTGCGAACTATAAAGCCCATCTATAGCAATTTGTCTTTGGGCCCAAAAACCCATGTGTAAGCCCATGGATTTGATAGAGTGGGCTTGCACACTTGGGCTAGAAATGGACGTTCGTGGCGGGCATCGGTTGACCCACGGGGCCCATAATATATCAAATCGAAGCTGAATCAGAGGACTATACGGGCCGCTACAAACTACATCTGTAGCGGGCCGTCCTCGGGCCCAAATTCCTTTGTTTTGGGGTCCGAAAACCACTGTTTCGGCCCATGGATTTGTTGTAGGCTTGCGCACTTGGGCTTCAAATGGACGTTCGTGGCGGCATCGGTTGACCCACGTGGCCCATAATATATCAGATCGAAGCTAACTCAGAGGGTTACAGTGCGGGCTCTAAAGCCCATCTATAGCGATTTGTCTTTGGGCTCAAAAACCCATGTTTAGGCCCATGGATTTGATAGAGTGGGCTTGCGCACTTGGGCTTCAAATGGACGTTCGTGGCGGCATCGGATGACCCACGGGGCCCATAACATATCAGATCGAAGCTGACTCAGAGGGCTATAGTGCGGGCTCTAAAGCCCATCTATAGCGATTTGTCTTTGCTCCCAAAAACCCATGTTTAGGCCCATGGATTTGATGGAGTGGGCTTGGGCACTTGGGATTCAAATGGATGTTCGTGGCGGCATCGGTTGACCTACGGGGGCCCATAATATATCAGATCGAAGCTGACTCAGAGGGCTATAGTACGGGCTCTAAAGCCCATCTATAGCGATTTGTCTTTGGGCCCAAAAACCCATGTTTAAGCCCATGGATTTGATAGAGTGGGCTTGGGCACTTGGGCTTCAAATGGACGTTCGTGGTGGTATCGGTTGACCCACGGGGCCCATAATATATCAAATCGAACCTGAGTCCGAGGGCTACAGTGCGGGCTATAAAGCCCATCTATAGCGATTTGTCTTTGGGCCCAAAAACCCATGTGTAGGCCCATGGATTTGATAGAGTGGGCTTGCGCACTTGGGCTTCAAATGGACGTTCGTGGCGGCATCGGTTGACCCACGGGGCCCATCATATATCGAATCGAAGCTGACTCCGAGGGCTATAACTGGCCACTACAAACAGCGCCTGTAGCGGGCCGTCCTCGGGCCCAAATTCCTTTGTTTTGGGGCCCGAAAACCACTATTTCGGCCCATGGATTTGATTGTGGGCTTGCGCACTTGGGCTTCAAATGGACGTTCGTGGCGGCATCGGTTGACCCACGGGGCCCATAATCTATCAGATCGAAGCTGACTCAAAGGGCTACAGTACAGGCTCTAAAGCCCATCTATAGCGATTTGTCTTTGGGCTCAAAAACCCATGTTTAGGCCCATGGATTTGATAGAGTGGGCTTGGGCACTTGGGCTTCAAACGGACGTTCGTGGTGGCATCGGTTGACCCACGGGGCCCATAATATATCAAATCGAAGCTGACTCTGAGGGCTACAGTGCGAACTATAAAGCCCATCTATAGCAATTTGTCTTTGGGCCCAAAAACCCATGTGTAAGCCCATGGATTTGATAGAGTGGGCTTGCACACTTGGGCTAGAAATGGACGTTCGTGGCGGCATCGGTTGACCCACGGGGCCCATAATATATCAAATCGAAGCTGAATCAGAGGACTATAACGGGCCGCTACAAACTACATCTGTAGCGGGCCGTCCTCGGGCCCAAATTCCTTTGTTTTGGGGTCTGAAAACCACTGTTTCGGCCCATGGATTGATTGTAGGCTTGCGCACTTGGGCTTCAAATGGACGTTCGTGGCGGCATCGGTTGACCCACGTGGCCCATAATATATCAGATCGAAGCTAACTCAGAGGGGTTACAGTGCGGGCTCTAAAGCCCATCTATAGCGATTTGTCTTTGGGGCTCAAAAACCCATGTTTAGGCCCATGGATTTGATAGAGTGGGCTTGCGCACTTGGGCTTCAAATGGACGTTCGTGGCGGCATCGGTGACCCACGGGGCCCATAACATATCAGATCGAAGCTGACTCAGAGGGCTATAGTGCGGGCTCTAAAGCCCATCTATAGCGATTTATCTTTGCTCCCATAAACCCATGTTTAGGCCCATGGATTTGATGGAGTGGGCTTGGGCACTTGGGATTCAAATGGATGTTCGTGGCGGCATCGGTTGACCCACGGGGCCCATAATATATCAGATCGAAGCTGACTCAGAGGGCTATAGTACGGGCTCTAAAGCCCATCTATAGCGATTTGTCTTTGGGCCCAAAAACCCATGTTTAAGCCCATTGATTTGATAGAGTGGGCTTGGGCACTTGGGCTTCAAATGGACGTTCGTGGTGGTATCGGTTGACCCATGGGGCCCATAATATATCAAATCGAACCTGAGTCCGAGGGCTACAGTGCGGGCTATAAAGCCCATCTATAGCGATTTGTCTTTGTGCCCAAAAACCCATGTGTAGGCCCATGGATTTGATAGAGTGGGCTTGCGCACTTGGGCTTCAAATGGACGTTCGAGGCGGCATCGGTTGACCCATGGGGCCCATAGTATATCAAATCGAAGCTGACTCCGAGGGCTATAACGGGCCGCTACAAATTGTGTCTGCAGCGGGCCGTCCTCGGGCCCAAATTCCTTTATTTTGGGGCCCGAAAACCACTATTTCGGCCCATGGATTTGATTGTGGGCTTGCGCACTTGGGCTTCAAATGGACGTTCGTGGCGGCATCGGTTGACCCACGGGGCCCATAATATATCAGATCGAAGCTGACTCAGAGGGCTATAGTGCGGGCTCTAAATCCCATCTATAGCGATTTGTCTTTGGGCCTAAAAACCCATGTTTATGCCCATGGATTTGATAGAGTGGGCTTGGGCACTTGGTCTTCAAATGGACGTTCGTGGCGGCATCGGTTGACCCACAGGGCCCATAATATATCATATCGAAGCTAACTCAGAGGGCTACAGTGCGGGCTCTAAAGCCCATCTATAGCGATTTGTCTTTGGGCCCAAAAACCCATGTTTAGGCCCATGGATTCGATAGAGTGGGCTTGGGCACTTGGGCTTCAAATGGACGTTTGTGGTGGCATCGGTTGACCCACAGGGCCCATAATATATCAAAATTGAACCTGACTCCGAGGGCTACAGTGCGGGCTATAAAGCCCATCTATAGCGATTTGTCTTTGGGCCCAAAAACCCATGTGTAGGCCCATGGATTTGATAGAGTGGGCTTGCGCACTTGGAATTCAAATGGACGTTCATGGCGGCATCGGTTGACCCACGGGGTGCATAATATATCAAATTGAAGCTGACTCCCAAGGGATATAACGGGCCGCTACAAACTGTGTCTGTAGCGGGCCGTCCTCGGGCCCAAATTCCTTTGTTTTGGGGCTCGAAAACCACTATTTCGGCCCATGGATTTGATTGTAGGCTTGCGCACTTGGGCTTCAAATGGACGTTCCTGGCGGCATCGGTTGACCCACGGGGCCCATAATATATCAGATCGAAGCTGACTTAGAGGGCTACAGTGCGGGCTCTAAAGCCCATCTATAGCGATTTGTCTTTGGGCCCAAAAACCCATGTTTAGGCCCATGGATTTGATAGAGTCGGCTTGGGCACTTGGGCTTCAAATGGACGTTCGTAGCGGCATCGGTTGACCCACGGGGCCCACAATATATCAGATCGAAGCTGGCTCAGAGGGCTACAGTGCGGGCTCTAAAGCCCATCTATAGCGATTTGTCTTAGGGCCCAAAAACCCATGTTTAGGCCCATGGATTTGATAGAGTGGGCTTGGGCACTTGGGCTTCAAATGGACGTTCGTGGTGGCATCGGTTGACCCACGGGGCCCATAATATATCAAATCGAAGCTGACTCCGAGGGCTACAGTGTGGGCTATAAATCCCATCTATAGCGATTTGTCTTTGGGCCCAAAAACCCATGTGTAGGCCCATGGATTTGATAGAGTGGGCTTGCGCACTTGGGCTTCAAATGGACGTTCGTGGTGGCATCGGTTGACCCACGAGGCCCATAATATATCAAATTGAACCTGACTCCGTGGGCTACAGTGCGGGCTATAAAGCCCATGTATAGCGATTTGACTTTAGGCCCAAAAAACCCATGTGTAGGCCCATGGATTTGATAGAGTGGGCTTGCGCACTTGGGCTTCAAATGGACGTTCGTGGCGGCATCGGTTGAACCACGGGCTCCATAATATATCAGATCGAAGCTGACTCAGAGGGCTACAGTGCGGGCTCTAAAGCCCATCTATAGCGATTTGTCTTTAGGCCCAAAAAACCCATGTGTAGGCCCATGGATTTGATAGAGTGGGCTTGCGCACTTGGGCTTCAAATGGACGTTCGTGGTGGCATCGGTTGACCCACGGGGCCCATAATATATCAAATCGAAGCTGACTCCGAGGGCTATAACTGGCCGCTACAAACTGCGTCTGTAGCGGGCCGTCCTCGGGCCCAAATTCCTTTGTTTTGGGGCCCGAAAAACCACTATTTCGTCCCATGGATTTGATTGTGGGCTTGCGCACTTGGGCTTCAAATGGACGTTCGTGGCGGCATCGGTTGACCCACGGGGCCCATAAAATATCAGATCGAAGCTGACTCAGAGGGCTACAGTACGGGCTCTAAAGCCCATCTATAGAGATTTGTCTTTGAGCCCAAAAACCCATTTTTAGGCCTATGGATTTGATAGAGTCGGCTTGGGCACTTGGGCTTCAAATGGACGTTCGTAGCGGCATCGGTTGACCCACGGGGCCCATAATATATCAGATCGAAGCTGACTCAGAGGGCTACAGTGCGGGCTCTAAAGCCCATCTATTGCGATTTGTCTTTGGGCCCAAAAACCCATGTTTATGCCCATGGATTTGATAGAGTGGGCTTGGGCACTTGGGCTTCAAATGGACGTTCGTGGTGGCATCGGTTGACCCACGGGGCCCATAACATATCAAATCGAACCTGACTCGGAGGGCTATAGTGCGGGCTATAAAGCCCATCTATAGCGATTTGTCTTTGGGCCCAAAAACCCATGTGTAGGCCCATGGATTTGATAGAGTGGGCTTGCGCACTTGGGCTTGAAATGGACGTTCGTGGCGGCATCGGTTGACCTACGGGGCCCATAATATATCAAATCGAAGCTGACTCCGAGGGCTATAACTGGCCGCTACAAACTGCGTCTATAGCGGGCCGTCCTCGGGCCCAAATTCCTTTGTTTTGGGGCCCGAAAACCACTATTTCGGCCCATGGATTTGATTGTGGGCATGCGCACTTGGGCTTCAAATGGACGTTCGTGGCGGCATCGGTTGACCCCACGGGGCCCATAATATATCAGATCGAAGCTGACTTAGAGGGCAACAGTGCGGGCTCTAAAGCCCATCTATAGCGATTTGTCTTTGGGCCCAAAAACCCATGTTTAGGCCCATGGATTTGATAGAGTGGGCTTGGGCACTTGGGCTTCAAATGGACGTTCATGGCGGCATCGGTTGACCCACGGGGCCCATAATATATCAGATCGAAGCTGACTCAGAGGGCCACAGTGCGGGCTCTAAAGCCCATCTATAGCGATTTGTCTTTGGGCCCAAAAACCCATGTTTAGGCCCATGGATTTGATAGAGTGGGCTTGGGCACTTGGGCTTCAAATGGACGTTCGTAGGCGGCATCGGTTGAACCACGGGGTCCATAATATATCAGATCGAAGCTGACTCAGAGGGCTACAGTGTGGGCTCTAAAGTCCATCTATAGCGATTTGTCTTTGGGCCCAAAAACCCATGTTTAGGCCCATGGATTTGATAGAGTGGGCTTGGGCACTTGGGCTTCAAATGGACGTTCGTGGTGGCATCGGTTGACCCCACGGGGCCCATAATATATCAAATCGAACCTGACTCGGAGGGCTACAGTGCGGGCTATAAAGCCCATCTATAGCGATTTGTCTTTAGGCCGAAAAACCCATGTGTAGGCCAATGGATTTGATAGAGTGGGCTTGCGCACTTGGGCTTCAAATGGACGTTCGTGGCGGCATCGGTTGACCCACGGGGCCCATCATATATCGAATCGAAGCTGACTCCGAGGGCTATAACTGGCCACTACAAACAGCGTCTGTAGCGGGCCGTCCTCGGGCCCAAATTCCTTTGTTTTGGGGCCCGAAAACCACTATTTCGGCCCATGGATTTGATTGTGGGCTTGCGCACTTGGGCTTCAAATGGACGTTCGTGGCGGCATCGGTTGTCCCACGGGGCCCATAATATATCAGATCGAAGCTGACTCAAAGGGCTACAGTACAGGCTCTAAAGCCCATCTATAGCGATTTGTCTTTGGGCTCAAAAACCCATGTTTAGGCCCATGGATTTGATAGAGTGGGCTTGGGCACTTGGGCTTCAAACGGACGTTCGTGGTGGCATCGGTTGACCCCACGGGGCCCATAATATATCAAATCGAAGCTGACTCTGAGGGCTACAGTGCGAACTATAAAGCCCATCTATAGCAATTTGTCTTTGGGCCCAAAAACCCATGTGTAAGCCCATGGATTTGATAGAGTGGGCTTGCACACTTGGGCTAGAAATGGACGTTCGTGGCGGCATCGGTTGACCCACGGGGCCCATAATATATCAAATCGAAGCTGAATCAGAGGACTATAACGGGCCGCTACAAACTACATCTGTAGCGGGCCGTCCTCAGGCCCAAATTCCTTTGTTTTGGGGTCCGAAAACCACTGTTTCGGCCCATGGATTTGATTGTAGGCTTGCGCACTTGGGCTTCAAATGGACGTTCGTCGCGGCATCGGTTGACCCACGTGGCCCATAATATATCAGATCGAAGCTAACTCAGAGGGTTACAGTGCGGGCTCTAAAGCCCATCTATAGCGATTTGTCTTTGGGCTCAAAAACCCATGTTTAGGCCCACGGATTTGATAGAGTCGGCTTGGGCACTTGGGCTTCAAATGGACGTTCGTAGCGGCATCGGTTGACCCACGGGACCCATAATATATCAGATCGAAGCTGACTCAGAGGGCTACAGTACGGGCTCTAAAGCCCATCTATAGCGATTTGTCTTTGGGCCCAAAAACCCATGTTTAGGCCCATGGATTTGATAGAGTGGGCTTGGGCACTTGGGCTTCAAATGGACGTTCGTGGTGGCATCGGTTAACGCACGGGGCCCGTAATATATCAAATAGAACCTGACTCCGAGGGCTATAGTGCGGGCTATAAAGCCCATCTATAGCGATTTGTCTTTGGGCCCAAAAACCCATGCGTAGGCCCATGGATTTGATAGAGTGAGCTTGCACACTTGGGCTTCAAATGGACGTTCGTGGCAGCATCGGGTGACCCATGGGGTCCATAATATATCAAATCGAAGCTAACTCCGAGGGCTATAACGGGCCGCTACAAACTGTGTCTGTAGCGGGCCGTCCTCGGGCCCAAAATCCTTTGTTTTGGGGCCCGAAAACCACTATTTCGGCCCATGGATTTGATTGTGGGCTTGCGCACTTGGGCTTCAAATAGACGTTCGTGCCGGCATCGGTTGACCCACGGGGCCCACAATATATAAGATCGAAGCTGACTCAGAGGGCTACAGTGCGGGCTCTAAATCCCATCTATAGCGATTTGTCTTTGGGCCTAAAAACCCATGTTTATGCCCATGGATTTGATAGAGTGGGCTTGGGCACTTGGTCTTCAAATGGACGTTCGTGGCGGCATCGGTTGACCCACAGGGCGCATAATATATCATATCGAAGCTGACTCAGAGGGCTACAGTGCGGGCTCTAAAGCCCATCTATAGCGATTTGTCTTTGGGCCCAAAAACCCATGTTTAGGCCCACGGATTCGATAGAGTGGGCTTGGGCACTTGGGCTTCAAATGGACGTTTGTGGTGGCATCGGTTGACCCACAGGGCCCATAATATATCAAATTGAACCTGACTCTGAGGGCTACAGTGCGGGCTATAAAGCCCATCTATAGCGATTTGTCTTTGGGCCCAAAAACCCATGTGTAGGCCCATGGATTTGATAGAGTGGGCTTGCGCACTTGGACTTCAAATGGACGTTCGTGGCGGCATCGGTTGACCCACGGGGCCCATAATATATCAAATTGAAGCTGACTCTAAGGGATATAACGGGCCGCTACAAACTGTGTCTGTAGCGGGCCGTCCTCGGGCCCAAATTCCTTTGTTTTGGGGCTCGAAAACCACTATTTCGGCCCATGGATTTGATTGTAGGCTTGCGCACTTGGGCTTCAAATGGACGTTCCTGGCGGCATCGGTTGACCCACGGGGCCCATAATATATCAGATCGAAGCTGGCTCAGAGGGCTACAGTACGGGCTCTAAAGCCCATCTATAGCGATTTGTCTTAGGGCCCAAAAACCCATGTTTAGGCCCATGGATTTGATAGAGTGGGCTTGGGCACTTGCGCTTCAAATGGACGTTCGTGGTGGCATCGGTTGACCCACGGAGCCCATAATATATCAAATCGAAGCTGACTCCGAGGGCTACAGTGTGGGCTATAAAGCCCATCTATAGCGATTTGTCTTTGGGCCCAAAAACCCATGTGTAGGCCCATGGATTTGATAGAGTGGGCTTGCGCACTTGGGCTTCAAATGGACGTTCGTGGTGGCATCGGTTGACCCACGGGGCCCATAATATATCAAATCGAACCTGACTCCGTGGGCTACAGTGCGGGCTATAAAGCCCATCTATAGCGATTTGTCTTTAGGCCCAAAAACCCATGTGTAAGCCCATGGATTTGATAGAGTGGGCTTGCGCACTTGGGCTTCAAATGGACGTTCGTGGCGGCATCGGTTGAACCACGGGCTCCATAATATATCAGATCGAAGCTGACTCAGAGAGCTACAGTGCGGGCTCTAAAGCCCATCTATAGCGATTTGTCTTTGGGCCCAAAAACCCACGTTTAAGCCCATGGATTTGATAGAGTGGGCTTGGGCACTTGGGCTTCAAATGGACGTTCGTGGTGGCATCGGTTGACCCACGGGGCCCATAATATATCAGATCGAAGCTGACTCAGAGGGCTATAGTACGGGCTCTAAAGGCCATCTATAGCGATTTGTCTTTGGGCCCAAAAACCCATGTTTAAGCCCATGGATTTGATAGAGTGGGCTTAGGCACTTGGGCTTCAAATGGACGTTCGTGGTGGCATCGGTTGACCCACGGGGCCCATAATATATCAAATCGAACCTGAGTCCGAGGGCTACAGTGCGGGCTATAAAGCCCATCTATAGCGATTTGTCTTTGGGCCCAAAAAACCTTGTGTAGGCCCATGGATTTAATAGAGTGGGCTTGCGCACTTGGGCTTCAAATGGACGTTCGTGGCGGCATCGGTTGACCTATGGGGCCCATAGTATATCAAATCAAAGCTGACTCCGAGGGCTATAACGGGCCGCTACAAATTGTGTCTGTAGCGGGCCGTCCTCGGGCCCCAAATTCCTTTATTTTGGGGCCCGAAAACCACTATTTCGGCCCATGGATTTGATTGTGGGCTTGCGCACTTGGGCTTCAAATGGACGTTCGTGGCGGCATTGGTTGACCCACGGGGCCCATAATATATCAGATCGAAGCTGACTCAGAGGGCTACAGTACGGGCTCTAAATCCCATCTATAGCGATTTGTCTTCTATAGCGATTTGTCTTTAGGCCTAAAAACCCATGTTTAGGGCCATGGATTTGATAGAGTGGGCTTGGGCACTTGGGTCTTCAAATGGATGTTCGTGGTGGCATCGGTTGACCCACAGGGCCCATAATATATCATATCGAAGCTGACTCAGAGGGCTACAGTGCGGGCTCTAAAGCCCATCTATAGCGATTTGTCTTTGGGCCCAAAAACCCATGTTTAGGCCCATGGATTTGATAGAGTGGGCTTGGGGCACTTGGGCTTCAAATGGACGTTCGTGGCGGCATCGGTTGAACCACGGGGTCCATAATATATCAGATCGAAGCTGACTCAGAGGGCTACAGTGCGGGCTCTAAAGCCCATCTATAGCGATTTGTCTTTGGGCCCAAAAACCGATGTTTAGGCCCATGGATTTGATAGAGTGGGCTTGGGCACTTGGGCTTCAAATGAACGTTCGTGGTGGCATCGGTTGACCCACGGGGCCCCATAATATATCAAATCGAACCTGACTCCGAGGGCTACAGTGCAGGCTATAAAGCCCATCTATAGCGAGTTGTCTTTGGGCCCAAAAACCCATGTGTAGGCCCATGGAGTTGATAGAGTGGGGCTTGCGCACTTGGGCTTCAAATGGACGTTCGTGGCGGCATCGGTTGACCCACGGGGCCCATAATATATCAAATCGAAGCTGACTCGAGGGCTATAACGGGCCGCTACAAACTGTGTCTGTAGCGGGCCGTCCTCGGGCCAAATTCCTTTGTTTTGGGGCCCGAAAACCACTATTTCGGCCCATGGATTTGATTGTGGGCTTGCGCACTTGGGGCTTCAAATGGACGTTCGTGGCGGCATCGGTTGACCCACGGGGCCCATAATATATCAGATCGAAGCTGACTCAGAGGGCAACAGTGCGGCTCTAAAGCCCATCCATAGCAATTTATCTGTGGGCCCAAAAACCCATGTTTAGGCCCATGGATTTGATAGAGTCGGCTTGGGCACTTGGGCTTCAAATTTACGTTCGTGGCGGCATCGGTTGACCCACGGGGCCCATAATATATCAGATCGAAGCTGACTCAGGAGGGCCACAGTACGGGCTCTAAAGCCCATCTATAGCGATTTGTCTTTGGGCCAAAAACCCATGTTTAGGCCCATGGATTTGATAGAGTGGGCTTGGGCACTTGGGCTTCAAATGGACGTTCGTGGCGGCATCGGTTTGACCCACGGGCCCATAATATATCAGATCGAAGCTGACTCAGAGGGGCTACAGTACGGGCTCTAAAGCCCATCTATAGAGATTTGTCTTTGAGCCCAAAAACCCATTTTAGGCCTATGGATTTGATAGAGTCGGCTTGGGTACTTGGGCTTCAAATGGACGTTCGTAGCGGCATCGGTTGACCCACGGGGCCCATAATATATCAGATCGAAGCTGACTCAAAGGGCTACAGTGCGGGCTCTAAAGCCCATCTATAGCGATTGTCTTTGGGCCCAAAAAACCCATGTTTAGGCCCATGGATTTGATAGAGTGGGCTTGGGCACTTGGGCCTTCAAATGGACGTTCGTGGCGGCATCGGTTGAACCACGGGCTCCATAATATATGAGATCGAAGCTGACTCAGAGGGCCACAGTGCGAGCTCTAAAGCCCATCTATAGCGATTTGTCTTTGGGCCCAGAAACCCATGTTTAGGCCCCATGGATTTGATAGAGTTGGGCTTGGGCACTTGGGCTTCAAATGGACGTTCGTGGTGGCATCGGTTGACCCACGGGGCCCATAATATATCAAATCGAACCTGACTCGGAGGGCTACAGTGCGGCCTATAAAGCCATCTATAGCGATTTGTCTTTGGGCCCAAAAATCCATGTGTAGGCCCATGGATTTGATAGAGTGGGGCTTGCGCACTTGGGCTTGAAATGGACGTTCGTGGGCGGCATCGGTTGACCCACGGGGCCCATAAATATCAAATCGAAGCTGACTCCGAGGGCTATAACTGGCTGCTACAAACTGTGTCTGTAGCGGGCCGTCTCGGGCCCAAATTCCTTTGTTTTGGGGCCCGAAAACCACTATTTCGGCCCATGGATTTGATTGTGGGCTTGCGCACTTGGGCTTCAAATGGACGTTCGTTGGCGGGCATCGGTTGACCCACGGGGCCCATAATATATCAGATCGAAGCTGACTCAGAGGGCAACAGTGCGGGCTCTAAAGCCCATCTATAGCAATTTATCTGTGGGCCCAAAAACCCATGTTTAGGCCCATGGATTTGATAGAGTCGGCTTGGGCACTTGGGCTTCAAATGGGACGTTCGTGGCGGCATCGGTTGACCCACGGGGCCCATAATATATCAGATCGAAGCTGACTCAGAGGGCCACAGTGCGGGCTCTAAAGCCCATCTATAGCGATTTGTCTTTGGGCCCAAAAACCCATGTTTAGGCCCATGGATTTGATAGAGTGGGCTTGGGCACTTGGGCTTCAAATGGACGTTCGTGGCGGCATCGGTTGAACCACGGGGTCCATAATATATCAGATCAAAGCTGACTCAGAGGGCTACAGTGCGGGCTCTAAAGTCCATCTATAGCGATTTGTCTTTGGGCCCAAAAACCCATGTTTAGGGCCCATGGATTTAATAGAGTGGGCTTGGGCACTTGGGCTTCAAATGGACGTTCGTGGTGGCATCGGTTAACCCACGGGGCCCATAATATATCAAATCGAACCTGACTCGGAGGGCTACAGTGCGGGCTTATAAAGCCCATCTATAGCGATTTGTCTTTAGGCCCAAAAACCCATGTGTAGGCCAATGGATTTGATAGAGTGGGCTTGCGCACTTGGGCTTCAAATGGACGTTCGTGGCGGAATCGGTTTGACCCACGGGGGCCCATAATATATCGATCGAAGCTGACTCCGAGGGCTATAACTGGCCACTACAAACAACGTCTGTAGCGGGCCGTCCTCGGGCCCAAATTCATTTGTTTTGGGGCCCGAAAACCACTATTTCGGCCCATGGATTTGATTGTGGGCTTGCGCACGTTGGGCTTCAATGGATGTTCGTGGCGGCATCGGTTGACCCACGGGGCCCATAATATATCAGATCGAAGCTGACTCAGAGGGCTACAGTGCGGGGCTCTAAAGCCCATCTATAGCGATTTGTCTTTGGGGGCCCAAAAACCCATGTTTAGGCCCATGGATTTGATAGATTGTGCTTGGGCACTTGGGCTTCAAATGGACGTTCGTGGCGGTATCGGTTGAACCACGGGGTCCATAATATTCAGATCGAAGCTGACTCAGAGGGCTACAGTACGGGGCTCTAAAGCCCATCTATAGCGATTTGTCTTTGGGCCCAAAAACCCATGTTTAGGCCCATGGATTTGATAGAATGGGCTTGGGCACTTGGGCTTCAAATGGACGTTCGTAGGTGGCATCGGTTGACCCACGGGGCCTATAATATATCAAATCGAAACTGACTCGGAGGGCTACAGTACGGGCTATAAAGCCCATCTATAGCGATTTGTCTTTGGGCCCAAAAAACCATGTGTAGGCCCATGGATTTGATAGAGTGGGCTTGCACACTTGGGGCTTCAAATGGACGTTCGTGGCTGGCATCGGTTGACCCACGGGGCCCATAATATATCAAATCGAAGCTGACTCCGAGGGCTATAACGTGTTGCTACAAACTGTGTCTGTAGTGGGCCTTCCTCGGGCCCAAATTCCTTTGTTTTGGGGCCCGAAAACCACTATTTCGGCCCATGGATTTGATTGTGGGCTTGCGCACTTAGGCTTCAAATGGACGTTCGTGGCGGTATCGGTTGACCCACAGGGCCCATAATATATCAGATCGAAGCTGACTCAGAGGGCTACAGTGCGGCTCTAAACCCATCTATAGAGATTTGTCTTTGGGCCCAAAAACCCATGTTTAGGCCCATGGATTTGATTGAGTGGGGCTTGGGCACTTGGGCTTCAAATGGACGTTCGTGGCGGGCATCGGTTGACCCCACGGGGCCCATAATATATCAGATCGAAGCTGACTCAGAGGGCTACAGTACGGGCTCTAAAGCCCATCTATAGCGATTTTGTCTTTGGGCCCAAAAACCCATGTTTAGGCCCATGGATTTGATAGAGTGGGCTTGGGCACTTGGGCTTCAAATGGATGTTCGTGGCGGCATCGGTTGACCCACGGGGCCCATAATATATCAAATCGAAGCTGACTCAGAGGGCTACAGTGCGGGCTCTAAAACCCATCTGTAGAGATTTGTCTTTGGGCCCAAAAACCAATATTTAGGCCCATGGATTTGATAGAGTGGGCTTGGGCACTTGGGCTTCAAATGGACGTTCGTGGAGGCATCGGTTGACCCACGGGGCCCATAATATATCAGATCGAAGCTGACTCAGAGGGCTACAGTACGGGGCTCTAAAGCCCATCTATAGCGATTTGTCTTTGGGCCCAAAACCCATGTTTAGGCCCATGGATTTGATAGAGTGGGCTTGGGCACTTGGGCTTCAAATGGACGTTCGTGGTGGCATCGGTTGACCCACGGGGCCCATAATATATCAAATCGAACCTGACTCCGAGGGCTACTGTGCGGGCTATGAAGCCCATCTATAGCGATTTGTCTTTGGGCCCAAAAACCCATGTGTAGGCCCATGGATTTGATAGAGTGGGCTTGCGCAACTTGGGCTTCAAATGGACGTTCGTGGTGGCATCGGTTAACCCACGGGGCCCATAATATATCAAATTGAAGCTGACTCCGAGGGCTATAACGGGCCGTTACAAACTATGTCCGTAGCGGGCCGGCCTCGGGCCCAAATTCCTTTGTTTTCGGGCCCGAAAACCACTATTTCGGCCCATGGATTTTATTGTGGGCTTGCGCACTTGGGCTTCAAATGGACGTTCGTGGCGGCATCGGTTGACCCACGGGGCCCATAATATATCAGATCGAAGCTGACTCAGAGGGCTACAGTGCAGGCTCTAAAGCCCATCTATAGCGATTTGTCTTTGGCCCAAAAACCCATGTTTAGGCCCATGGATTTGATAGAGTGTGCTTGGGCACTTGGGCTTCAAATGGACGTTCGTGGCGGTATCGGTTGAACCACGGGGTCCATAATATATCAGATCGAAGCTGACTCAGAGGGCTACAGTACGGGCTCTAAAGCCCATCTATAGCGATTTGTCTTTGGGCCCAAAAACCCATGTTTAGGCCCATGGATTTGATAGAATGGGCTTGGGCACTTGGGCTTCAAATGGACGTTCGTGGTGGCATCGGTTGACCCACGGGGCCTATAATATATCAAATCGAAACTGACTCGGAGGGCTACAGTACGGGCTATAAAGCCCATCTATAGCGATTTGTCTTTGGGCCCAAAAACCCATGTGTAGGCCCATGGATTTGATAGAGTGGGCTTGCACACTTGGGCTTCAAATGGACGTTCGTGGCGGCATCGGTTGACCCACGGGGCCCATAATATATCAAATCGAAGCTGACTCCGAGGGCTATAACGTGTTGCTACAAACTGTGTCTGTAGTGGGCCTTCCTCGGGCCCAAATTCCTTTGTTTTGGGGCCCGAAAACCACTATTTCGGCCCATGGATTTGATTGTGGGCTTGCGCACTTAGGCTTCAAATGGACGTTCGTGGCGGTATCGGTTGACCCACAGGGCCCATAATATATCAGATCGAAGCTGACTCAGAGGGCTACAGTGCGGGCTCTAAAACCCATCTATAGAGATTTGTCTTTGGGCCCAAAAACCCATGTTTAGGCCCATGGATTTGATTGAGTGGGCTTGGGCACTTGGGCTTCAAATGGACGTTCGTGGCGGCATCGGTTGACCCACGGGGCCCATAATATATCAGATCGAAGCTGACTCAGAGGGCTACAGTACGGGCTCTAAAGCCCATCTATAGCGATTTGTCTTTGGGCCCAAAAACCCATGTTTAGGCCCATGGATTTGATAGAGTGGGCTTGGGCACTTGGGCTTCAAATGGATGTTCGTGGCGGCATCGGTTGACCCACGGGGCCCATAATATATCAAATCGAAGCTGACTCAGAGGGCTACAGTGCGGGCTCTAAAACCCATCTGTAGAGATTTGTCTTTGGGCCCAAAAACCAATATTTAGGCCCATGGATTTGATAGAGTGGGCTTGGGCACTTGGGCTTCAAATGGACGTTCGTGGAGGCATCGGTTGACCCACGGGGCCCATAATATATCAGATCGAAGCTGACTCAGAGGGCTACAGTACGGGCTCTAAAGCCCATCTATAGCGATTTGTCTTTGGGCCCAAAAACCCATGTTTAGGCCCATGGATTTGATAGAGTGGGCTTGGGCACTTGGGCTTCAAATGGACGTTCGTGGTGGCATCGGTTGACCCACGGGGCCCATAATATATCAAATCGAACCTGACTCCGAGGGCTACTGTGCGGGCTATAAAGCCCATCTATAGCGATTTGTCTTTGGGCCCAAAAACCCATGTGTAGGCCCATGGATTTGATAGAGTGGGCTTGCGCACTTGGGCTTCAAATGGACGTTCGTGGTGGCATCGGTTAACCCACGGGGCCCATAATATATCAAATTGAAGCTGACTCCGAGGGCTATAACGGGCCGTTACAAACTATGTCCGTAGCGGGCCGGCCTCGGGCCCAAATTCCTTTGTTTTCGGGCCCGAAAACCACTATTTCGGCCCATGGATTTGATTGTGGGCTTGCGCACTTGGGCTTCAAATGGACGTTCGTGGCGGCATCGGTTGACCCACGGGGCCCATAATATATCAGATCGAAGCTGACTCAGAGGGCTACAGTGCAGGCTCTAAAGCCCATCTATAGCGATTTGTCTTTGGCCCAAAAACCCATGTTTAGGCCCATGGATTTGATAGAGTGGGCTTGGGCACTTGGACTTCAAATGGACGTTCGTGGCGGCATCGGTTGAACCACGGGCTCCATAATATATCAGATCGAAGCTGACTCAGAGGGCTACAGTGCAGGCTCTAAAGCCCATCTATAGCGATTTGTCTTTGGGCCCAGAAACCCATGTTTAGGCCCATGGATTTGATAGAGTGGGCTTGGGCACTTGGGCTTCAAACGGACGTTCGTGGTGGCATCGGTTGACCCACGGGGCCCATAATATATCAAATCGAACCTGACTCGGAGGGCTACAGTGCGGACTATAAAGCCCATCTATAGCGATTTGTCTTTAGGCCAAAAAACCCATGTGTAGGCCCATGGATTTGATAGAGTGGGCTTGCGCACTTGGGCTTCAAATGGACGTTCGTGGCGGAATCGGTTGACCCACGGGGCCCATAATATATCAAATCGAAGCTGACTCTGAGGGTTATAACTGGCCGCTACAAACTACATCTGTAGCGGGCCGTTCTCGGGCCCAAATTCCTTTGTTTTGGGGCCCGAAAACCACTATTTCGGCCCATGGATTTGATTGTGGGCTTGCGCACTTGGGCTTCAAATGGACGTTCGTGGGCGGCATCGGTTGACCCACGGGGCCTATAATATATCAGATCGAAGCTGACTCAGAGGGCTACAGTGCGGGCTCTAAAGCCCATCTATAGCGATTTGTCTTTGGGCCCAAAAACCCATGTTTAGGCCCATGGATTTGATAGAGTGGGCTTGGGCACTTGGGCTTCAAATGGACGTTCGTGGCGGCATCGGTTGAACCACGGGGTCCATAATATATCAGATCGAAGCTGACTCAGAGGGCTACAGTACGGCCTCTAAAGCCCATCTATAACGATTTGTCTTTGGGCCCAAAAAACCCATGTTTAGGCCCATGGATTTGATAGAGTGGGCTTGGGCACTTGGGCTTCAAATGGACGTTCGTGGTGGCATCGGTTGACCCACGGGGCCCATAATATATCAAATCGAACCTGACTCCGAGGGCTACAGTGCAGGCTATAAAGCCCATCTATAGCGAGTTGTCTTTGGGCCCAAAAACCCATGTGTAGGCCCATGGATTTGATACAGTGGGCTTGCGCACTTGGGCTTCAAATGGACGTTCGTGGCGGCATCGGTTGACCCACGGGGGCCCATAATATATCAAATCGAAGCTGACTCCGAGGGCTATAACGGGCCGCTACAAACTATGTCTGTAGCGGGCCGTCCTCGGGCCCAAATTCCTTTGTTTTGGGGCCCGAAAACCACTATTTCGGCCCATGGATTTGATTGTGGGCTTGCGCACTTGGGCTTCAAATGGACGTTCGTGGCGGCATCGGTTGACCCACGGGGCCCATAATATATCAGATCGAAGCTGACTCAGAGGGCAACAGTGCGGCCTCTAAAGCCCATCCATAGCAATTTATCTGTGGGCCCAAAAACCCATGTTTAGGCCCATGGATTTGATAGAGTCGGCTTGGGCACTTGGGCTTCAAATTTACGTTCGTGGCGGCATCGGTTGACCCACGGGGCCCATAATATATCAGATCGAAGCTGACTCAGAGGGCCACAGTACGGGCTCTAAAGCCCATCTATAGCGATTTGTCTTTGGGCCCAAAAACCCATGTTTAGGCCCATGGATTTGATAGAGTGGGCTTGGGCACTTGGGCTTCAAATGGACGTTCGTGGCGGCATCGGTTGACCCACGGGGCCCATAATATATCAGATCGAAGCTGACTCGGAGGGCTACAGTACGGGCTCTAAAGCCCATCTATAGAGATTTGTCTTTGAGCCCAAAAACCCATTTTTAGGCCTATGGATTTGATAGAGTCGGCTTGGGTACTTGGGCTTCAAATGGACGTTCGTAGCGGCATCGGTTGACCCACGGGGCCCATAATATATCAGATCGAAGCTGACTCAAAGGGCTACAGTGCGGGCTCTAAAGCCCATCTATAGCGATTTGTCTTTGGGCCCAAAAACCCATGTTTAGGCCCATGGATTTGATAGAGTGGGCTTGGGCACTTGGGCTTCAAATGGACGTTCGTGGCGGCATCGGTTGAACCACGGGCTCCATAATATATGAGATCGAAGCTGACTCAGAGGGCCACAGTGCGAGCTCTAAAGCCCATCTATAGCGATTTGTCTTTGGGCCCAGAAACCCATGTTTAGGCCCATGGATTTGATAGAGTGGGCTTGGGCACTTGGGCTTCAAATGGACGTTCGTGGTGGCATCGGTTGACCCACGGGGCCCATAATATATCAAATCGAACCTGACTCGGAGGGCTACAGTACGGCCTATAAAGCCCATCTATAGCGATTTGTCTTTGGGCCCAAAAATCCATGTGTAGGCCCATGGATTTGATAGAGTGGGCTTGCGCACTTGGGCTTGAAATGGACGTTCGTGGCGGCATCGGTTGACCCACGGGGCCCATAATATATCAAATCGAAGCTGACTCCGAGGGCTATAACTGGCTGCTACAAACTGTGTCTGTAGCGGGCCGTCCTCGGGCCCAAATTCCTTTGTTTTGGGGCCCGAAAACCACTATTTCGGCCCATGGATTTGATTGTGGGCTTGCGCACTTGGGCTTCAAATGGACGTTCGTGGCGGCATCGGTTGACCCACGGGGCCCATAATATATCAGATCGAAGCTGACTCAGAGGGCAACAGTGCGGGCTCTAAAGCCCATCTATAGCAATTTATCTGTGGGCCCAAAAACCCATGTTTAGGCCCATGGATTTGATAGAGTCGGCTTGGGCACTTGGGCTTCAAATGGACGTTCGTGGCGGCATCGGTTGACCCACGGGGCCCATAATATATCAGATCGAAGCTGACTCAGAGGGCCACAGTGCGGGCTCTAAAGCCCATCTATAGCGATTTGTCTTTGGGCCCAAAAACCCATGTTTAGGCCCATGGATTTGATAGAGTGGGCTTGGGCACTTGGGCTTCAAATGGACGTTCGTGGCGGCATCGGTTGAACCACGGGGTCCATAATATATCAGATCAAAGCTGACTCAGAGGGCTACAGTGCGGGCTCTAAAGTCCATCTATAGCGATTTGTCTTTGGGCCCAAAAACCCATGTTTAGGCCCATGGATTTAATAGAGTGGGCTTGGGCACTTGGGCTTCAAATGGACGTTCGTGGTGGCATCGGTTAACCCACGGGGCCCATAATATATCAAATCGAACCTGACTCGGAGGGCTACAGTGCGGGTTATAAAGCCCATCTATAGCGATTTGTCTTTAGGCCCAAAAACCCATGTGTAGGCCAATGGATTTGATAGAGTGGGCTTGCGCACTTGGGCTTCAAATGGACGTTCGTGGCGGAATCGGTTGACCCACGGGGCCCATAATATATCGAATCGAAGCTGACTCCGAGGGCTATAACTGGCCACTACAAACAACGTCTGTAGCGGGCCGTCCTCGGGCCCAAATTCATTTGTTTTGGGGCCCGAAAACCACTATTTCGGCCCATGGATTTGATTGTGGGCTTGCGCACTTGGGCTTCAAATGGATGTTCGTGGCGGCATCGGTTGACCCACGGGGCCCATAATATATCAGATCGAAGCTGACTCAGAGGGCTACAGTGCGGGCTCTAAAGCCCATCTATAGCGATTTGTCTTTGGGCCCAAAAACCCATGTTTAGGCCCATGGATTTGATAGAGTGTGCTTGGGCACTTGGGCTTCAAATGGACGTTCGTGGCGGTATCGGTTGAACCACGGGGTCCATAATATATCAGATCGAAGCTGACTCAGAGGGCTACAGTACGGGCTCTAAAGCCCATCTATAGCGATTTGTCTTTGGGCCCAAAAACCCATGTTTAGGCCCATGGATTTGATAGAATGGGCTTGGGCACTTGGGCTTCAAATGGACGTTCGTGGTGGCATCGGTTGACCCCACGGGGCCTATAATATATCAAATCGAAACTGACTCGGAGGGCTACAGTACGGGCTATAAAGCCCATCTATAGCGATTTGTCTTTGGGCCCAAAAACCCATGTGTAGGCCCATGGATTTGATAGAGTGGGCTTGCACACTTGGGCTTCAAATGGACGTTCGTGGCGGCATCGGTTGACCCACGGGGCCCATAATATATCAAATCGAAGCTGACTCCGAGGGCTATAACGTGTTGCTACAAACTGTGTCTGTAGTGGGCCTTCCTCGGGCCCAAATTCCTTTGTTTTGGGGCCCGAAAACCACTATTTCGGCCCATGGATTTGATTGTGGGCTTGCGCACTTAGGCTTCAAATGGACGTTCGTGGCGGTATCGGTTGACCCACAGGGCCCATAATATATCAGATCGAAGCTGACTCAGAGGGCTACAGTGCGGGCTCTAAAACCCATCTATAGAGATTTGTCTTTGGGCCCAAAAACCCATGTTTAGGCCCATGGATTTGATTGAGTGGGCTTGGGCACTTGGGCTTCAAATGGACGTTCGTGGCGGCATCGGTTGACCCACGGGGCCCATAATATATCAGATCGAAGCTGACTCAGAGGGCTACAGTACGGGCTCTAAAGCCCATCTATAGCGATTTGTCTTTGGGCCCAAAAACCCATGTTTAGGCCCATGGATTTGATAGAGTGGGCTTGGGCACTTGGGCTTCAAATGGATGTTCGTGGCGGCATCGGTTGACCCACGGGGCCCATAATATATCAAATCGAAGCTGACTCAGAGGGCTACAGTGCGGGCTCTAAAACCCATCTGTAGAGATTTGTCTTTGGGCCCAAAAACCAATATTTAGGCCCATGGATTTGATAGAGTGGGCTTGGGCACTTGGGCTTCAAATGGACGTTCGTGGAGGCATCGGTTGACCCACGGGGGCCCATAATATATCAGATCGAAGCTGACTCAGAGGGCTACAGTACGGGCTCTAAAGCCATCTATAGCGATTTGTCTTTGGGCCCAAAAACCCATGTTTTAGGCCCATGGATTTGATAGAGTGGGCTTGGGGCACTTGGGCTTCAAATGGACGTTCGTGGTGGCATCGGTTGACCCACGGGGCCCATAATATATCAAATCGAACCTGACTCCGAGGGCTACTGTGCGGGCTATAAAGCCCATCTATAGCGATTTGTCTTTGGGCCCAAAAACCCATGTGTAGGCCCATGGATTTGATAGAGTGGGCTTGCGCACTTGGGCTTCAAATGGACGTTCGTGGTGGCATCGGTTAACCCACGGGGCCCATAATATATCAAATTGAAGCTGGACTCCGAGGGCTATAACGGGCCGTTACAAACTATGTCCGTAGCGGGCCGGCCTCGGGCCCAAATTCCTTTGTTTTCGGGCCCGAAAACCACTATTTCGGCCCATGGATTTGATTGTGGGCTTGCGCACTTGGGCTTCAAATGGACGTTCGTGGCGGCATCGGTTGACCCACGGGGCCCATAATATATCAGATCGAAGCTGACTCAGAGGGCTACAGTGCAGGCTCTAAAGCCCATCTATAGCGATTTGTCTTTGGCCCAAAAACCCATGTTTAGGCCCATGGATTTGATAGAGTGTGCTTGGGCACTTGGGCTTCAAATGGACGTTCGTGGTGGCGGTATCGGTTGAACCACGGGGTCCATAATATATCAGATCGAAGCTGACTCAGAGGGCTACAGTACGGGCTCTAAAGCCCATCTATAGCGATTTGTCTTTGGGCCCAAAAACCCATGTTTAGGCCCATGGATTTGATAGAATGGGCTTGGGCACTTGGGCTTCAAATGGACGTTCGTGGTGGGCATCGGTTGACCCACGGGGCCTATAATATATCAAATCGAAACTGACTCGGAGGGCTACAGTACGGGCTATAAAGGCCCATCTATAGCGATTTGTCTTTGGGCCCAAAAACCCATGTGTAGGCCCATGGATTTGATAGAGTGGGCTTGCACACTTGGGCTTCAAATGGACGTTCGTGGCGGCATCGGTTGACCCACGGGGGCCCATAATATATCAAATCGAAGCTGACTCCGAGGGCTATAACGTGTTGCTACAAACTGTGTCTGTAGTGGGCCTTCCTCGGGCCCAAATTCCTTGTTTTGGGGCCCGAAAACCACTATTTCGGCCCATGGATTTGATTGTGGGCTTGCGCACTTAGGCTTCAAATGGACGTTCGTGGCGGTATCGGTTGACCCACAGGGCCCATAATATATCAGATCGAAGCTGACTCAGAGGGCTACAGTGCGGGGCTCTAAAACCCATCTATAGAGATTTGTCTTTGGGCCCAAAAACCCATGTTTAGGCCCATGGATTTGATTGAGTGGGCTTGGGCACTCGGGCTTCAAATGGACGTTCGTGGGCGGCATCGGTTTGACCCACGGGGCCCATAATATATCAGATCGAAGCTGACTCAGAGGGCTACAGTACGGGCTCTAAAGCCCATCTATAGCGATTTGTCTTTGGGCCCAAAAACCCATGTTTAGGCCCATGGATTTGATAGAGTGGGCTTGGGCACTTGGGCTTCAAATGGATGTTCGTGGCGGCATCGGTTGACCCACGGGGCCCATAATATATCAAATCGAAGCTGACTCAGAGGGCTACAGTGCGGGCTCTAAAACCCATCTGTAGAGATTTGTCTTTGGGCCCAAAAACCAATATTTAGGCCCATGGATTTGATAGAGTGGGCTTGGGCACTTGGGCTTCAAATGGACGTTCGTGGAGGCATCGGTTGACCCACGGGGCCCATAATATATCAGATCGAAGCTGACTCAGAGGGCTACAGTACGGGCTCTAAAGCCCATCTATAGCGATTTGTCTTTGGGCCCAAAAACCCATGTTTAGGCCCATGGATTTGATAGAGTGGGCCTTGGGAACTTGGGCTTCAAATGGACGTTCGTGGTGGCATCGGTTGACCCACGGGGCCCATAATATATCAAATCGAACCTGACTCCGAGGGCTACTGTGCGGGCTATAAAGCCCATCTATAGCGATTTGTCTTTGGGCCCAAAAACCCATGTGTAGGCCCATGGATTTGATAGAGTGGGCTTGCGCAACTTGGGCTTCAAATGGACGTTCGTGGTGGCATCGGTTAACCCACGGGGCCCATAATATATCAAATTGGAAGCTGACTCCGAGGGCTATACGGGCCGTTACAAACTATGTCCGTAGCGGGCCGGCCTCGGGCCCAAATTCCTTTGTTTTCGGGCCCGAAAAACCACTATTTCGGCCCATGGATTTGATTGTGGGCTTGCGCACTTGGGCTTCAAATGGGACGTTCGTGGCGGCATCGGTTGGACCCACGGGGGCCCATAATATATCAGATCGAAGCTGACTCAGAGGGCTACAGTGCAGGCTCTAAAGCCCATCTATAGCGATTTGTCTTTGGCCCAAAAACCCATGTTTAGGCCCCATGGATTTGATAGAGTGGGCTTGGGCACTTGGACTTCAAATGGACGTTCGTGGCGGCATCGGTTGAACCACGGGCTCCATAATATATCAGATCGAAGCTGACTCAGAGGGCTACAGTGCAGGCTCTAAAGCCCATCTATAGCGATTTGTCTTTGGGCCCAGAAACCCATGTTTAGGCCCATGGATTGATAGAGTGGGCTTGGGCACTTGGGCTTCAAACGGACGTTCGTGGTGGCATCGGTTGACCCACGGGGCCCATAATATATCAAATCGAACCTGACTCGGAGGGCTACAGTGCGGACTATAAAGCCCATCTATAGCGATTTGTCTTTAGGCCAAAAAACCCATGTGTAGCCCATGGGATTTGATAGAGTGGGCTTGCGCACTTGGGCTTCAAATGGACGTTCGTGGCGGAATCGGTTGACCCACGGGGCCCATAATATATCAAATCGAAGCTGACTCTGAGGGTTATAACTGGCCGCTACAAACTACATCTGTAGCGGGCCGTTCTCGGGCCCAAATTCCTTTGTTTTGGGGCCCGAAAACCACTATTTCGGCCCATGGATTTGATTGTGGGCTTGCGCACTTGGGGCTTCAAATGGACGTTCGTGGCGGCATCGGTTGATCCACGGGGCCTATAATATATCAGATCGAAGCTGACTCAGAGGGCTACAGTGCGGGCTCTAAAGCCCATCTATAGCGATTTGTCTTTGGGCCCAAAAACCCATGTTTAGGCCCATGGATTTGATAGAGTGGGCTTGGGCACTTGGGGCTTCAAATGGACGTTCGTGGCGGCATCGGTTTGAACCACGGGGTCCATAATATATCAGATCGAAGCTGACTCAGAGGGCTACAGTACGGCCTCTAAAGCCCATCTATAACGATTTGTCTTTGGGCCCAAAAACCCATGTTTAGGCCCATGGATTTGATAGAGTGGGCTTGGGCACTTGGGCTTCAATGGACGTTCGTGGTGGCATCGGTTTGACCCACGGGGCCCATAATATATCAAATCTAACCTGACTCCGAGGGCTACAGTGTGGGCTATAAAGCCCATCTATAGCGATTTGGTCTTTGGGCCCAAAAACCCATGTGTAGGCCCATGGATTTGATAGAGTGGGCTTGCGCACTTGGGCTTCAAATGGACGTTCGTGGCGGCATCGGTTGACCCACGGGGCCCATAATATATCAAATCGAAGCTGACTCTGAGGGCTATAACGGGCCGCTACAAACTGTGTCTGTAGCGGGGCTGTCCTCGGGGCCCAAATTCCTTTGTTTTGGGGCCCGAAAACCACTATTTCGGCCCATGGATTTGATTGTGGGCTTGCGCACTTGGGCTTCAAATGGACGTTCGTGGCGGCATCCGTTGACCCACGGGCCTATAATATATCAGATCGAAGCCGACTCAGAGGGCTACAGGTGCGGGCTCTAAAGCCCATCTATAGAGATTTGTCTTTGGGCCCAAAAACCCATGTTTAGGCCTATGGATTTGATAGAGTCGGCTTAGGCACTTGAGCTTCAAATGGACGTTCGTTGCGGCATCGGTTGACCCACGGGGCCCATAATATATCAGATCGAAGCTGACTCAGAGGGCTACAGTGCGGGCTCTAAAGCCCATCTATAGCGATTTGTCTTTGGGCCCAAAAACCCATGTTTAGGCCCATGGATTTGATAGAGTGGGCTTGGGCACTTGGGCTTCAAATGGACGTTCGTGGCGGCATCGGTTGAACCACGGGGTCCATAATATCAGATCGAAGCTGACTCAGAGGGCTACAGTACGGGCTCTAAAGCCCATCTATACCGATTTGTCTTTGGGCCCCAAAAACCCATATTTAGGCCCATGGATTTGATAGAGTGGGCTTTGGGCACTTGGGCTTCAAATGGACGTTCGTGGTGGCATTGGTTGACCCACGGGGCCCATAATATATCAAATCGAACCTGACTCGGAGGCCTACAGTGCGGGCTATAAAGCCCATCTATAGCGATTTGTCTTTAGGCGCAAAAACCCATGTGTAGGCCCATGGATTTGATAGAGTGGGCTTGCACACTTGGGCTTCATATGGACGTTCGTGGCGGCATCGGTTGACCCACGGGGCCCATAATATATCAAATCGAAGCTGACTCCGAGGGCTATAACTGGCCACTACAAAACAGCGTCTGTAGCGGGCCGTCCTCGGGCCCAAATTCCTTTGTTTTGGGGCCCGAAAACCACTATTTCGGCCCATGGATTTGATTGTGGGCTTCCGCACTTGGGCTTCAAATGGACGTTCGTGGGCGGCATCGGTTGACCCACGGGGCCCATAATATATCAGATCGAAGCTGACTCAGAGGGCTACAGTGCGGGCTCTAAAGCCCATCTATAGCGATTTGTCTTTGGGCCCAAAAACCCATGTTTAGCCTATGGATTTGATAGAGTGGGCTTGGGCACTTGGGCTTCAAATGGACGTTCGTGGGTGGCATCGGTTGACCCACGGGGCCCATAATATATCAAATCGAACCTGACTCCGAGGGCTACAGTGCGGGCTATAAAGCCCATCTATAGCGATTTGTCTTTGGGCCCAAAAAACCCATGTGTAGGCCCATGGATTTGATAGAGTGGGCTTGCGCACTTGGGCTTCAAATGGACGTTCGTGGGTGGCATCGCTTGACCCACGGGGCCCATAATATATTAAATCGAAGCTAACTCCGAGGGCTATAATAGGCCACTACAAACTGCGTTTGTAGCGGGCCGTCCTCGGGGCCCCAAATTCCTTTGTTTTGGGGCCCGAAAAACCACTATTTCGGCCCATGGATTTGATTGTGGGCTTGCGCACTTGGGCTTCAAATGGACGTTCGTGGCGGCATCGGTTGACCCACGGGGCCCATAATATATCAGATCGAAACTGACTCAGAGGGGCTACAGTGTGGGCTCTAAAGCTCATCTATAGAGATTTGTCTTTGGGCCCAAAAAACCCATGCTTAGGCCTATGGATTTGATAGAGTCGGCTTGGGCACTTGGGGCTTCAAATGGACGTTCGTGGCGGCATCGGTTGACCCACGGGGCCCATAATATATCAGATCGAACCTGACTCAGAGGGCTACAGTACGGGCTCTAAAGCCCATCTATAGCGATTTGTCTTTGGGCCCAAAAACCCATGTTTAGGCCCATGGATTTGATAGAGTGGGCTTGGGCACTTGGGCTTCAAATGGACGTTCGTGGCGGCATCGGTTCACCCACGGGGCCCATAATATATCAGATCGAAGCTGACTCCGAGGGCTATAACTGGCCACTACAAACAGCGTCTGTAGCGGGCCGTCCTCGGGCCCAAATTCCTTTGTTTTGGGGGCCCGAAAACCCACTATTTCGGCCCATGGATTTGATTGTGGGCTTGCGCACTTGGGCTTCAAATGGACGTTCGTGGCGGCATCGGTTGACCCACGGGGCCCATAATATATCAGATCGTAGCTGACTCAGAGGGCTACAGTGCGGGCACTAAAGCCCATCTATAGCGATTTGTCTTTGGGCCCAAAAAACCCATGTTTAGGCCCATGGATTTGATAGGAGTGGGCTTGGGCACTTGGGCTTCAAATGGACGTTCGTGGTGGCATCGGTTGACCCACGGGGCCCATAATATATCAAATCGAACCTGACTCCGAGGGCTACAGTGCGGGCTATAAAGCCCAGCTATAGCGATTTGTCTTTGGGCCCAAAAACCCCATGTGTAGGCCCATGGATTTGATAGAGTGGGGCTTGCGCACTTGGGCTTCAAAATGGACGTTCGTGGTGGGCATCGCTTGACCCACGGGGCCCATAATATATCAAATCGAAGCTGACTCCGAGGGCTATAACAGGCCGCTACAAACTACGTTTGTAGCGGGCCGTCCTCGGGCCCAAATTCCCTTTGTTTTGGGGCCCGAAAACCACTATTTCGGCCCATGGATTTGATTGTGGGCTTGCGCACTTTGGACTTCAAATGGGCGTTCATGGCGGCATCGGTTGACCCACGGGGCCCATAATATATCAGATCGAAGCTGACTCAGAGGGCTACAGTGCGGGCTCTAAAGCCCATCTATAGAGATTTGTCTTTGGGCCCAAAAACCCATGTTTAGGCCTATGGATTTGATAGAGTCGGCTTGGGCACTTGGGCTTCAAATGGACGTTCGTGGCCCGGCATCGATTGACCCACGGGGCCCATAATATATCAGATCGAAGCTGACTCAGAGGGCTACAGTGGTGAGCTCTAAAGCCCATCTATAGCGATTTGTCTTTGGGCCCAAAAACCCATGTTTAGGCCCATGGATTTGATAGTGTGGGCTTGGGCACTTGGGCTTCAAATGGACGTTCGTGGTGGCATCGGTTGACCCCACAGGGCCCATAATATATCAAATCGAACCTGACTCCGAGGGCTACAGTGCGGGCTATAAAGCCCATCTATAGCGATTTGTCTTTGGGCCCAAAAACCCATGTGTAGGCCCATGGATTTGATAGAGTGGGCTTGCGCACTTGGGCTTCAAATGGACGTTCGTGGCGGCATCGGTTGACCCACGGGGCCCATAATATATCAAATCGAAGCTGACTCCGAGGGCTATAACGGGCTACAGCAAACTGTGTCTGTAGCGGGCCGTCCTCGGGCCCAAATTCCTTGTTTTGGGGCCCAAAAACCACTATTTCGGCCCATGGATTTGATTGTGGGCTTGCACACTTGGGCCTCAAATGGACGTTCGTGGCGGGGCATCGGTTGACCCACGGGGGCCCATAATATATCAGATCGAAGCTGACTCAGGAGGGCTACAGTTCGGGCTCTAAAACCCATCTATAGAGATTTGTCTTTGGGCCCAAAAACCCATGTTTAGGCCCATGGATTTGATAGAGTGGGCTTGGGCACTTGGGCTTCAAACGGACGTTCGTGCGGCGGCATCGGTTGACCCACGGGGCCCATAATATATCAGATCGAAGCTGACTCAGAGGGCTACAGTACGGGCTCTAAAGCCCATCTATAGCGATTTGTCTTTGGGCCCAAAATCCCCATGTTTAGGCCCATGGATTTGATAGAGTGGGCTTGGGCACTTGGGCTTCAAATGGATGTTCGTGGGCGGCATCGGTTGACCCACGGGGCCCATAATATATCAGATCGAAGCTGACTCAAAGGGCTACAGTGTGGACTCTAAAACCCATCTATAGAGATTTGTCTTTGGGCCCAAAAACCCATGTTTAGGCCCATGGATTTGATAGAGTGGGCTTGGGCACTTGGGCTTCAAATGGACGTTCGTGGCGGCATCGGTTGACCCACGGGGCCCATAATATATCAGATCGAAGCTGACTCAGAGGGCTACAGTACGGGCTCTAAAGCCCATCTATAGCGATTTGTCTTTGGGCCCAAAAACCCATGTTTAGGCCCATGGATTTGATAGAGTGGGCTTGGGCACTTGGGCTTCAAATGGACGTTCGTGGTGGCATCGGTTGACCCACAGGGCCCATAATATATCAAATCGAACCTGACTCCGAGGGGCTACAGTGCGGGCTATAAAGCCCATCTATAACGATTTGTCTTTGGGCCCAAAAACCCATGTGTAGGCCCATGGATTTGATAGAGCGGGCTTGCGCACTTGGGCTTCAAATGGACGTTCGTGGCGGCATCGATTGACCCACGGGGCCCATAATATATCAAATCGAAGCTGACTCCGAGGGCTATAACGGGCTACAACAAACTGTGTCTGTAGCGGGCCGTCCTCGGGCCCAAATTCCTTTGTTTTGGGGCCCCAAAAACCACTATTTCGGCCCATGGATTTGATTGTGGGCTTGCACACTTGGGCTTCAAATGGACGTTCGTGGCGGCAGCGGTTGACCCACGGGGGCCCATAATATATCAGATCGAAGCTGACTCAGAGGGCTACAGTTCGGGCTCTAAAACCCATCTATAGAGATTTGTCTTTGGGCCCAAAAACCCATGTTTAGGCCCATGGATTTGATAGAGTGGGCTTGGGCACTTGGGCTTCAAATGGACGTTCGTGGCGGCATCGGTTGAACCACGGGGTCCATATTATATCAGATCGAAGCTGACTCAGAGGGCTACAGTGCGGGCACTAAAGCCCATCTATAGCGATTTGTCTTTGGGCCCAAAAACCCATGTTTAGGGCCCATGGATTTGATAGAGTGGGCTTGGGCACTTGGGCTTCAAATGGACGTTCGTGGTGGCATCGGTTGACCCACGGGGCCCATAATATATCAAATCGAACCTGACTCCGAGGGCTACAGTGCGGGCTATAAAGCCAGCTATAGCGATTTGTCTTTGGGCCTAAAAACCCATGTGTAGGCCCATGGATTTGATAGAGTGGGCTTGCGCACTTGGGCTTCAAATGGACGTTCGTGGTGGCATCGCTTGACCCACGGGGCCCATAATATATCAAATCGAAGCTGACTCCGAGGGCTATAACAGGCCGCTACAAACTGCGTTTGTAGCCGGCCGTCCTCGGGGCCCAAATTCCTTTATTTTGAGGCCCGAAAACCACTATTCGGCCCATGGATTTGATTGTGGGCTTGCGCACTTGGGCATCAAATGGGCGTTCGTGGCGGCATCGGTTGACCCACGGGGCCCATAATATATCAGATCGAAGCTGACTCAGAGGGCTACAGTGCGGGCTCTAAAGCCCATCTATAGAGATTTGTCTTTGGGCCCAAAAACCCATGTTTAGGCCTATGGATTTGATAGAGTCGGCTTGGGCACTTGGGCTTCAAATGGGACGTTCGTGGCGGGCATCGATTGATCCACGGGGCCCATAATATATCAGATCGAAGCTGACTCAGAGGGCTATAGTGCGGGCTCTAAACCCATCTATAGCGATTTGTCTTTGGGCCCCAAAAACCCATGTTTAGGCCCATGGATTTGATAGAGTGGGCTTGGGCACTTGGGCTTCAAATGGACGTTCGTGGCGGCATCGGTTGACCCACGGGGCCCATAATATATCAGATCGAAGCTGACTCAGAGGGCTACAGTGCGGGCTCTAAAGCCCATCTATAGCGATTTGTCTTTGGGCCCAAAAACCCATGTTTAGGCCCTTGGATTTGATAGAGTGGGCTGGGCACTTGGGCTTCAAATGGACGTTCGTGGGTGGCATCGGTTGACCCACGGGGCCCATAATATATCAGATCGAAGCTGACTCAGAGGGCTACAGTGCGGGCTCTAGAGCCCATCTATAGCGATTTGTCTTTGGGCCCAAAAACCCATGTTTAGGCCTATGGATTTGATAGAGTGGGCTTGGGCACTTGGGGCTTCAAATGGACGTTCGTGGCGGCATCGGTTGAACCACGGGGTCCATAAATATCAAATCGAAGCTGACTCAGAGGGCTACAGTGCGGGCTATAAAGCCCATCTATAGCGATTTGTCTTTGGGCCCAAAAACCCATGTGTAGGCCCATGGATTTGATAGAGTGGGCTTGCGCACTTGGGCTTCAAATGGACGTTCGTGGCGGCATCGGTTGACCCACGGGGCCCATAATATATCAAATCGAAGCTGACTCCGAGGGCTATAACGGGCCGCTACAAATTATGTCTGTAACGGGCCGTCCTGGGGCCCAAATTCCTTTGTTTTGGGGCCCGAAAACCACTATTTCGGCCCATGGATTTGATTGTGGGCTTGCGCACTTGGGCTTCAAATGGACGTTCGTGTGGCATCGGTTGGAGCCACGGGGCCCATAACATATCAGATCGAAGCTGACTCTGAGAGCTATAACTGGCCACTACAAACAGCGTCTGTAGCGGGCCGTCCTCGGGCCCAAATTCCTTGTTTTGGGGCCCGAAAACCACTATTTCGGCCCATGGATTTGATTGTGGGCTTGCGCACTTGGGCTTCAAATGGACGTTCGTGGCGGCATCGGTTGACCCACGGGGCCCATAATATATCAGATCGAAGCTGACTCAGAGGGCTATGGTGCGCGGCTCTAAAGCCCATCTATAGCGATTTGTCTTTGGGGCCCAAAAACCCATGTTTAAGCCCATGGATTTGATAGAGTGGGCTTGGGCACTTGGGCTTCAAATGGACGTTCGTGGCGGCATCGGTTGAACCACGGGGTCCATATTATATCAGATCGAAGCTGACTCAGAGGGCTACAGTGCGGGCACTAAAGCCCATCTATAGCGATTTGTCTTTGGGGCCCAAAAACCCATGTTTAGGCCCATGGATTTGATAGAGTGGGGCTTGGGCACTTGGGCTTCAAATGGACGTTCGTGGTGGCATCGGTTGACCCACGGGGCCCATAATATATCAAATCGAACCTGACTCGGAGGGCTACAGTGCGGGCTATAAAGCCCAGCTATAGCGATTTGTCTTTGGGCCCAAAAACCCATGTGTAGGCCCATGGATTTGATAGAGTGGGCTTGGCAACTTGGGCTTCAAATGGACGTTCGTGGTGGCATCGCTTGACCCACGGGGCCCATAATATATCAAATCGAAGCTGACTCCGAGGGGCTATAACAGGCCGCTACAAACTGTGTTTGTAGCGGGCCGTCCTCGGGGCCCAAATTCCTTTGTTTTGAGGCCCGAAAACCACTATTTCGGCCCATGGATTTGATTGTGGGCTTGCGCACTTGGGCTTCAAATGGGCGTTCGTGGCCGGCATCGGTTGACCCACGGGGCCCATAATATATCAGATCGAGCTGACTCAGAGGGGTACAGTGCGGGCTCTAAAGCCCATCTATAGAGATTTGTCTTTGGGCCCAAAAACCCATGTTTAGGCCTATGGATTTGATAGAGTGGGCTTGGGCACTTGGGCTTCAAATGGACGTTCGTGGCGGCATCGATTGACCCACGGGGCCCATAATATATCAGATCGAAGCTGACTCAGAGGGCTATAGTGCGGGCTCTAAACCCATCTATAGCGATTTGTCTTTGGGCCCAAAAACCCATGTTTAGGCCCATGGATTTGATAGAGTGGGCTTGGGCACTTGGGCTTCAAATGGACGTTCGTGGCGGCATCGGTTGACCCACGGGGCCCATAATATATCAGATCGAAGCTGACTCAGAGGGCTACAGTGCGGGCTCTAAAGCCCATCTATAGCGATTTGTCTTTGGGCCCAAAAACCCATGTTTAGGCCCTTGGATTTGATAGAGTGGGCTTGGGCACTTGGGCTTCAAATGGACGTTCGTGGCGGCATCGGTTGAACAACGGGGTCCATAATATATCAGATCGAAGCTGACTCAGAGGGCTACAGTGCAGGCTCTAAAGCCCATCTATAGCGATTTGTCTTTGGGCCCAAAAACCCATGTTTAGGCCCATGGATTTGATAGAGTGGGCTTCGGCACTTGGGCTTCAAATGGACGTTCGTGGTGGCATCGGTTGACCCACGGGGCCCATAATATATCAAATCGAAGCTGACTCCGAGGGCTACAGTGCGGGCTATAAAGCCCATCTATAGCGATTTGTCTTTGGGCCCAAAAACCAATGTGTAGGCCCATGGATTTGATAGAGTGGGCTTGCGCACTTGGGCTTCAAATGGACGTTCGTGGTGGCATCGCTTGACCCACGGGGCCCATAATATATCAAATCGAAGCTGACTCCGAGGGCTATAACAGGCCGCTACAAACTGCGTTTGTAGCGGGCCGTCCTCGGGCCCAAATTCCTTTGTTTTGGGGCCCGAAAACCACTATTTCGGCCCATGGATTTGATTGTGGGCTTGCGCACTTGGGCTTCAAATGGGCGTTCGTGGCGGCATCGGTTGACCCACGGGGCCCATAATATATCAGATCGAAGCTGACTCAGAGGGCTACCATGTTTAGGCCTATGGATTTGATAGAGTCGGCTTGGGCACTTGGGCTTCAAATGGACGTTCGTGGCGGCATCGGTTGACCCACAGGGCCCATAATATATCAGATCGAAGCTGACTCAGAGGGCTACAGTGCGGGCTCTAAAGCCCATCTATAGCGATTTGTCTTTGGGCCAAAAAACCCATGTTTAGGCCCATGGATTTGATAGAGTGGGCTTGGGCACTTGGGCTTCAAATGGACGTTCGTGGTGGCATCGGTTGACCCACAGGGCCCATAATATATCAAATCGAACCTGACTCCGAGGGCTACAGTGCGGGCTATAAAGCCCATTTATAACGATTTGTCTTTGGGCCCAAAAACCCATGTGTAGGCCCACGGAATTGATAGAGTGGGCTTGCGCACTTGGGCTTCAAATGGACGTTCGTGGCGGCATCGGTTGACCCACGGGGCCCAAAATATATCAAATCGAAGCTGACTCCGAGGGCTATAACAGGCTGCTACAAACTGTGTCTGTAGCGGGCCGTCCTCGGGCCCAAATTCCTTTGTTTTGGGGCCCGAAAACCACTATTTCGGCCCATGGATTTGATTGTGGGCTTGCACACTTGGGCTTCAAATGGACGTTCGTGGCGGCATCGGTTGACCCACGGGGCCCATAATATATCAGATCGAAGCTGACTCAGAGGGATACAGTGCGGGCTCTAAAACCCATCTATAGAGATTTGTCTTTGGGCCCAAAAACCAATGTTTAGGCCCATGGATTTGATAGAGTGGGCTTGGGCACTTGGGCTTCAAATGGACGTTCCTGGCGGCATCGGTTGACCCACGGGGCCCATAATATATCAGATCGAAGCTGACTCAGAGGGCTACAGTACGGGCTCTAAAGCCCATCTATAGCGATTTGTCTTTGGGCCCAAAAACCCATGTTTAGGCCCATGGATTTGATAGAGTGGGCTTGGGCACTTGGGCTTCAAATGAATGTTCGTGGCGGCATCGGTTGACCCACGGGGCCCATAATATATCAGATCGAAGCTGACTCAGAGGGCTACAGTGCGGGCTCTAAAACCCATCTATAGAGATTTGTCTTTGGGCCCAAAAACCCATGTTTAGGCCCATGGATTTGATAGAGTGGGCTTGGGCACTTGGGTTTTCAAATGGACGTTCGTGGCGGCATCGGTTGACTCACGGGGCCCATAATATATCAGATCGAAGCTGACTCAGAGGGCTACAGTACGGGCCTCTAAAGCCCATCTATAGCGATTTGTCTTTGGGCCCAAAAACCCATGTTTAGGCCCATGGATTTGATAGAGTGGGCTTGGGCACTTGGGCTTCAAATGGACGTTCGTGGTGGCATCGGTTGACCCACAGGGCCCATAATATATCAAATCGACCCTGACTCCGAGGGCTACAGTGCGGGCTATAAAGCCCATCTATAGCGATTTGTCTTTGGTCCCAAAAACCCATGTGTAGGCCCATGGATTTGATAGAGTGGGCTTGCGCACTTGGGCTTCAAATGGACGTTCGTGGCGGCATCGGTTGACCCACGGGGCCCATAATATATCAAATCGAAGCTGACTCCGAGGGCTATAACGGGCCGCTACAAACTATGTCTGTAGCGGGCCGTCCTCGGGCCCAAATTCCTTTGTTTTGGGGCCCGAAAACCATTATTTCGGCCCATGGATTTGATTGTGGGCTTGCGCACTTGGGTTTCAAATGGACGTTCGTGGCGGCATCGGTTGACCCACGGGGCCCATAATATATCAGATCGAAGCTGACTCAGAGGGCTACAGTACGGGCTCTAAAACCCATCTATAGAGATTTGTCTTTGGGCCCAAAAACCCATGTTTAGGCCCATGGATTTGATAGAGTGGGCTTGGGCACTTGGGCTTCAAATGGACGTTCGTGGCGGCATCGGTTGACCCACGGGGCCCCATAATATATCAGATCGAAGCTGACTTAGAGGGCTACAGTACGGGCTCTGAAGCCCATCTATAGCGATTTGTCTTTGGGCCCAAAAACCCATGTTTAGGCCCATGGATTTGATAGAGTGGGCTTGGGCACTTGGGCTTCAAATGGATGTTCGTGGCGGCATCGGTTGACCCACGGGGCCCATAATATATCAGATCGAAGCTGACTCAGAGGGCTACAGTGCGGACTCTAAAACCCATCTATAGAGATTTGTCTTTGGGCCCAAAAACCCATGTTTAGGCCCATGGATTTGATAGAGTGGGCTTGGGCACTTGGGCTTCAAATGGACGTTCGTGGCGGCATCGGTTGACCCACGGGGCCCATAATATATCAGATCGAAAGCTTACTCAGAGGGCTATAGTACGGGCTCTAAAGCCCATCTATAGCGATTTGTCTTTGGGCCCAAAAACCCATGTTTAGGCCCATGGATTTGATAGAGTGGGCTTGGGCACTTGGGCTTCAAATGGACGTTCGTGGTGGCATCGGTTGACCCACAGGGCCCATAATATATCAAATCGAACCCTGACTCCGAGGGCTACAGTGCGGGCTATAAAGCCCAT